>JAQGAS010000877.1:0-31447 GCA_034686365.1 Pachymerium ferrugineum | reverse complement strand
ATTACGGTTCAAAATTAAGAAATTTAAGTATTGCGTACATGTTTAGACCATTTCAATCTTTTATTTAAACCCAACTTATCTTAGGGGTTGAGTGTCCCATTAATACATTAATACAATAATAGCAGTATCTGCATTCAAGTATTAAACTGAACTCCGGCTTAATGCATGTTTTAATACATGTGACGTCACTATTTACGACCTTAATTCAATCCCACAATACATCACACCACTAAGTTACGCTGAGTTAAAACCCCCAGTGTGAACCCACCTGAAGAGCATCTGTGTTTGCAGCTTACCATCTCATATTAGAAAATTACTCCCATAGAAAATATCCCCCGGATTACACTACTCTAAATAAAGTAGTTCATACTCTTGGCACGCGAAGGTTTTTTTCAGCATAAAAGTAAATTAGATTTTTATCTTCCACCAACCTGTAACTATAGTCCTGTGATTCGGGTGATCGACATGTTTTCCATCTTGTGTCCCGATTTTAACATTACCACCTACAGAGTTATCACGTCCTGCTTTTAAGAAGTCTTTAAACTCTGTAATTCAAATGGGTGAGGGTAAAAGTATTATTAAAACAACACTACATAATAATTGATGTAGTCACCTTGTTGAGCCATATTTAGTTGTTTCTCTTAACAGAATCAGTTCTAAGTGAAGAAAGATTTACTTTCAAAGAAAATTAAACTTCCTGTATAATTTTATCAAGTGCCTATTTTTGTATTCGGAAATGAAAATAACAAAGGAAATAGAGGATCTCATTATGAAATAGGTTTGATTTAAAAGGCATTACAGGACATTATTATTAAAATTCTATACCCAGCGTTTGTAAATTAACAAATTTTCATTTGTTGTCGTTGACCTAACATTCAATTGTTCAATTTATTGGTTATCTATTGAATTAACATTGTTCGTAATCTTATTCCTATTTTGAAGACAAGCGTTTCATTGTGCAAGTTATGAATTGCAAGGTTAGACCCTTAACTGTCGGTTATTTCCACTTATTTTTTGAACTGTGTATTTTTTATCTGCAAATATTCGAAAATGAAAAAAATAGAAAATCGAACCACTAAATAATTACTTTAAAAAGCACGTCATTTACATCTGCTTTGAGTACTTCATTTTGAGTTATACGTTGTTTCAAATCTTTCAGTGTGCTACCTTTGGGTAGAGAGAAGATAAATTCACGATCGGCAATTTTGAGTAAAATAGTAATTTCCACTTCCTCTGCATCACCTAAAATAATAAGTCAGTAAGTTTAATTTAATTAAAAGTTTGCAAAATTACTTCCCGGCTTTAATATTACCACTCTATTATCAACTAAATTACTTATCAAAACATTTTTCATTTGACAATTCCTAGCTAAAAATTGTTATTAACTAACATTGAAACTTAAATTATTTAATACCAACTTATCTAGCTTTTGTCATAATATTTTAATGAATTATTGGTCAAAGCAATGTATTGCACAGATGATGTTACAGTGAAATTTTCAAGTAGGGAAATTGTGTTATAAAACAAATCTAACAATTTTCTGCCATATAAAATGGTATTTGGGTGATAGTGAAAATATTAAATTACCACAAGAAATAAAGAACCAATGATTTCCAAATTATTATTGCACATGAAACAGTTTTGCCTTGCCAACCTTTGAGCAAAACATAGGTTGTCACAACAGAAATCATAACTGATAAGAGAATGTTATTAATTGTTTGTGGGTTTCATTTTACACAACACTGGATTCCATGTTTATATCATCTGAAGCTTTCTTTTTGCCTTTCTTCTGAGCTCTTCTGGGCATTGAACTTTTGAGTTTGGTCCAAAAGTAAGGTTTATTGAATTCCAAATAAGTAGTCAACTGAATGAATTTTCTGAATTCTTCATCAATGAGAGAAAGATCTGGGACACCACCAGGTAAAACTGCAACCAATCGATGACTCGGGTCAGTCAAAGTTTGCTGGTAGGCAAAATCAAATTCCATTCGACTCCAATGACTTTTCAAATAATTTTCAGTCAACACCATAATCGTCCTCCTACTTGTGCTGATTGAGGTGATGATCTGGTCTGTTATCAATACTCCACCCAGCCAATCTCTGCCGTGGACGCACAATTTGTATCTTAGGGTGCCATTTTCCAATTCTGTTATTAAGTTATCTTTAACCCATTGTTGATCTTGGCTAGCGTAAGATATGAAAGCGTCGTACTCTTTATCTACATCTTCTTCAGTTACAAAACGTAAACAAATTCCTCTCGAAAACAAATAGAATAATATTTCAGGTTTAAATTTGTAAAACAATGATAACCCTATTCCAATCAAAGTAACAATCATGGTTATTGGTAACAATATCCACAAATAGAGCAAATTAATAAAAGTACATTCATTTTGAGTGAAGTGGACAAAGTTTTTGATTTTATTCTTCCATTTGCACACCAAATTTTCTCTATTCTCAACTAAATTATTTATCAATACATTTTTCATTTGACATTCACACGCCCAAGGATTGTTATTTATATTGAAACTTACATTATTTAAGACCAACTCATCTAAGCTTTGGTCGTAACTGTTTAATGAATTATTGGTTAAAACAATATACTGCATAGATGATGTTACAGTAAAATTCTCAAGTGAAGAAATTGAGTTATAAGACAAGTTTAAGGTAACAATTTTCTTCCATATTAAATGGGATTTGGCCGGTAATGATGATATCAAATTATTATTAAAATATAAAGTTAGATTTGTGAACAAAATCTGATCTAAGTCAGGAAAATAAGAAAGATTTTTATGACTACAATCAACTTCAATCAGCTCAGGTTTGTCTGAATTTCTTACTCTACATTCACAGGGATGAGGACACTTATCTTTATAATCACAGAATAAATCCTCATAACTCAAAGTGTTTACAAATTTCCACTCTAAAGATTTTGAATTCCAGCAATCAGCCAAAATATTCCAATTTTTTTTCCTGTATGATTCAATTAGAGGAATTAAACTACAGTTACAGTGGATTTGTGGTTGTTTAATAATGAAATTTTTAGACATCAACGCAAACGATTGACTTATTTTCTCCAATTCACTTAATCCAAGTGGATTATAACTTAAATTAAGTAGATTGAATTTGAACGCATTGTTGTAAATTCTCTCATTCAAAAAAGAAATATTATTACTAGTTAATATCACACTCTGCGCATGTAAAAATGCATCAATATTATCCCCATTTAGACAACAATTATTGCATTCTATAGTTTCAATTCCATTTTCTGAAAGGATAATTGTTCCACCATCGTCAAAACGTTGAATGCAATTGTTTGAGAGATCAATTGTTTTTGCCTTGACAATTAATGCAGTAATTGGATTCACAATTGACGTGATGTGATTACTAGAAAAATTTAACGAAGGAAACTTTGTCAAATCAGTTTTCAAATAAGGAAATTGGGTGAAATTATTATTACTAAGGTTAATAGAAGGGTTTAATCCAATAGAGAAAAGGATATCTGATGGCAGAGTTGTTAACGAATTATTGTGTAAATTTATAATAGTTAGTAGTGGTGTTTCATCGAAAAACTCTTTTGGTAAAGAGACCAAACGGTTGTTCTGTAAATGAATTTCTTCAAGACCACCCAAACCATCGAGTAAACTCTTTGGCAATAATGCCAAATTATTATTGTTCAATATAAGAAATCGCAGGTTGGGTGTATTTGTAAAAAGCAACTCGGGAATATAGGTAATTTGATTATAAGAAATAGAAAATGCAATAAGTCGTCTATTTTTTTGAAGAAAATATTCTGGAATTTCTGAAATCGAATTGTAATCTAATAATAATACTCTCAATTTAGACAATTTAATTGTTAAGTCTGGTGGCAAAGATTCCAATTTGTTGTTAATTATAGTTAAACCTTTTAGTCTTAAGGTGGAATGGAAGAGTGAAGTAGGAAGCTCAGAAATATTGTTGTACATAAGTTCAATTTCTTCTAGTAGATCATTCTTTTCGAATAGCAATTCTGGTAATAAAGAAATTGAATTGTTTGATAAAAACAGTCGTCGCAACTGATGTAGGTCATTGAAAACGTCTTCAGGAAGTGTTTTTATAAGATTATTTTGGAGATGCAAAAACTGTAACGATTTCAAGTTTCGAAAATCTTCCGCATCAATACTCTGGATTAAATTATTACTAAACACGCCAATGGTTAGGGAACTGTTTGAAAAATAGGGAATTTTTGTTAAGTTATTGAATTGTAATTTTAATTCCCCTTTTACTTCCGGTAGCCATTTACTCAAGTCTCCTATTATATCACTTACACACGAATTATACAGCATGAAGTAGTTGGCTTTCATCACGGGTAAATTTGTTGTATTAAGAGTTAATTTGCTTTGTTGTTTATCACACATATTAGCAATCCCAATTAGCTCTTTGTCTGCCAAAGTTGATAGATAAGGATTTAGACTGTCTAGTTGCATCTTCTGCTTGTTTCCCATAAATATCAATCCACCTTGATAGCTCAACCATAAAGCAAAGGAAATTGTTTGGGGATTTTGAATGTGACAAACCGCCATTAGTTTCCTCTGATTTGTATTGAATTCAGTTGATTCATTGCATTTACAAAATTTATCCCAGATGATGCAATTGTGAGGTTGTTGTGGACAAATTTGCACTGAACAGTTGGATTGTAATCCATTTGACTTGTACATAAGCAATGAAAGAAGTAAAGGTATGAGGGACAAAGGGCACGTCAGGTTTTGGATCTGCATTTCGTTGAGAAACTATATATTTTGAAGAAAGAAGAAATCAGCTTTGGCCCATACTTATGGGCCCCATAATTTTTTTTTAGGAGGGGATAAGCAATATACAAGGGTTATATACAAGTGTTCACTTACCTTGTGATTATCTTTAATTAAAAATGATGAGCTCAGAAAGGATGTTTCTCACTTAGTCCATGTTTGTCTTGTTTAACACCGTCTTATTTGGTTGTATCGTATGACATTGCATACAAAAATTTCAAAGTTCAGTAGTGGTCAGATGGTTCTTCAAAGACTATCAATTAATATATTCTTTCCCCGCTTTTTATGTCAAAGCGAAAGTTCCTTAAAAGTTCTGAATAAAGAATGTATTTCTCATTAGTGCCACTTACTTACTGTACATTCAATTTTGAAATAAATATGAAAACTCGTAAAAATAAAAATGAGAGGAAAAATAATACCTCTTGTTCAACCTTGCACTAAGGTAAAAATTCTAGTTGATGTTGATAATTTTTATAACTGAGGTGATTTAGCGGTTTAATCCCTACTGTTTCTGTATTGAAAGTAAAAAATTAAAAATAAATTCAAAAGCTTTCGTTTAAGCAAACTTCCCCTCATATTTCTAACTTAGATATCAATCTCAAATTCGCAGAATTAGCTTTCACCTTTAATTTTGTCCTTTCGAGAAGTGAACAACAACAATACCAGGAATGAGTTTTTTTAGGTAGCATTAATAAACTAGGTTATTCTTGGACGAATTGTGGCTTGGACAAGATGTGTAATATGAGGCACAGAATATAGATTGTCTCTTAGTTGATTGGTTGGATAAAATACCATATCAGAAGGGACACTTAGGATACGATATTTATAATTGCAATGATGGCAATTTCCACATGTAATTTATTAAACTAATCCCGGATTTATGATGGCGTCTTATATAAGTTGAATGGAGAATGTTGAATTTGTAATGTGCATCATGTGTAGAGATCACAACAGCAACAACTACTTAATTGACTATCGAAATATTGTAGCTTTAGGTTAATGTTACAATTATGACTTGAAAGTTTATTTTTTCAGTGAAAAAAAAAAATTCAAGTTCTCGATCAAGGTCATTTGCTTGAGGCTGAAAATTCAAATTCGCCGAAACAGTTACCTACTTTAATTTCGGGGAACTTGGCTTAAAAGTGACGCTTAGAATAAAAATAGAGAATAGTTTTTGTGGGTTATGTTAACGAGAGTTGTGAGCTCGGGTTCATTCTACCTATGTAGACGTGGTGCGGGTTTATTACGTTTTTGGTTGATCGGATGGATTTGCTAATGAAGAATTAATAAAAACTAGTACTGTTTGACGTTGAGGCTTTTGGGTTAATGGCGCTGCAATAAAAAGAAGTGATCATCTATATATAATGTAATTCGAACAAAAAACTTTTACAGTTATGTTGTTTATTTTTAACACATTTATTGGATACAGTATATTAACAGAAAGTCATAACTTATTTTGGGTTTTCATTTCGATGTCAAGTTCCATATTTCTATCATCCAAAAACTTTTTTTTAATTTTTTTCTGAGCTCTTCTGGGCATTGAACTTTTGAGTTTGGTCCAAAAGTAAGGTTTATTGAACTCCAAATAAGTAGTCAACTGAATGAATCTTCTGAATTCTTCATCAATGAGAGAAAGATCAGGGACACCACCAGGTAAAACTGCAATCAAGCGATGACTCGGGTCAGTCAAAGTTTGTTGATAAGCAAAATCAAACTCCATTCGACTCCATTGGCTTTTCAAGTAATTTTCAGTCAACACCATAATCGTCCTCCTACTTGTGCTGATTGAAATAATGATCTGGTCTGTGATCAACTTGCCAGCCAACCAATCTCTGTCGTGAACGCACAATTTGTAACTGGGGATACCATTTTCCAATTCTGTAATTAAGTTATCGTAAACCCAGTCTTGATCTTCACTTGCATAAGACATGAACGCATCGTGTAATTTGTCTAGGTCTTCTTCAGTTACAAAACGTAAACAAATTCCTCTTGAAAACAAATAATACAATATTTCAGGTTTAAATTTGTAGAACAATACTAATCCTATTCCAGTCAGTGTTACAATGATAGTGATTGGCAACAATATCCATAAATAGAGTAAATTCACTAAAATGCATTCATTTTGAGTAAAATGGAGGAAATTTCTTAATTCTTCCTTCCACTTGCAGACCAATTTCTCTCTATTTTCAACGAAATTACTTATCAACACATTTTTCATTTGACAATCACAGAGCCAAGGATTGTTATTAACATTGAAACTTACATTATTTAATACCAACTCACCCAAGCTTTTGTCATAATGTTTTAATGAATTATTGGTCAAAGCAATGTATTGCATAGATGATGTTACTGTTACATTTTCCACTGAAGAAATTTTGTTGTAGGACAAGTCTAAGTTAACAATTTTCTGCCATATTAAATGGGATTTAGATGGCAGTGAAGATATTAAATTATCACTTAAATTTAATGTTATGTTAGTGAACAAAACCTGATCCAACTCAGGAAAATGTGATAGATTCTTACGACCACAGTCAACTTCAATTAGCTCAGGATTTTGTAAATTCCTCACTCTGCATTTACAAGGTTCAGGACACTTATATTCGTAATCACAAAATAAATTCCCAGAATTTAAAGTTTCTATACGTCTCCATTCGATAGATTCTGATTTCCAACAATCAGCAAAAATATTCCATTGTCTTCGACTGTAAATTTCAATTAGAGGAATTAAGTTGCAGTCACAATCGATTGGTGGTTTCTTGACAATGAATTCTTTAAACATCAGCTGAAACGATTGACTTATTTTTCTCAATTCACTTAATCCAAATGGATTATAACTTAAATCAAGTAGATTGAATTTGAACACATTGTTGTAAATTCTCTCATTCAAAAAAGAAATATTATTATTGGTTAATGTCACATTCATTGCATGCAAAAATGGATCAATATTATCCCCATTTAGACAACAATTATTGCATTCTAATCTTTCAATTCCGATCATCGATATAGTATATGTTCCATTATCCTCAAAACGTTGAATGCAATTGTTAGAGAGGTCTAATACTTTTGCATGAGGTATCGAAACTGTAATTGGATTAATAATCGAAGAGATCTGGTTGTTAGAAAAATTTAACGAAGGTAATTTTATCAATTCAGGTTTCAAATAAGGAATTTGGGTGAATTTGTTATTACTGAGGTTAATGTAACATTCTTCTCCAACAGAGTAAAGGATATCTGGTGGCAGAGTTGTTAACAAATTATTTTCTAGATTTATAGTGGTTAGAAGTGGTGAGTCATCGAACAACTCTTTTGGTAAAGAGACCAAACGGTTATTTTGTAAATGAATTTCTTTAAGAGTGCCTAAACCATTGAGAAAATTACCTGGTAATGATGTCAAATTATTATTGTTTAAGAACAGGAATTGCAGATAAGGTGCATTGGTAACAGGCAACTGGGGAATATAGGAAATTCGATTAAAAGAAATAGAAAAGACAACAAGTTTTCTATTATTTTGTAAAAATGTTTTAGGAATTTCGGAAATGGAATTGTAATCTAACTGCAATACTGATAGTTCTGATAATTTAGTAGTCAAATCCGTAGGCACACTCTTCAATTTATTGTTATTTAAAATCAAAAATTGTAACTTTGAAGTGGAATGGAAGAGTGAAGGAGGAAGCTCAGAAATATTATTGTAAGAAATATCGAGCCATTCTAGTAGATCATTGTTTTTGAATAACAATTCTGGTAATGTCGAAATTGAATTGTTTGTTAAAGACACTCGTCGCAATTGACGTAGATCCTTGAAAACGTCTTCAGGAAGTGTCGCTATTAGATTATCTTCTAGACTTAAATACTGCAACGATTTCAAGTTATGAAGATCTACTGCATTTATACTTTGGATTAAATTATGACCAAAATTTGCACCAGTCACTGGAGAAATATTTGAAAAGTGAGGAACTTTTGTCAGTTTATTGAACTGTAATTCCAAATATCCTGTTAGTTCCGGTAGCCATTCACTCAAGTCGCCAATTATGTCACTTACGCACGAATTATTTAGCATAAAGAAGTTGGCTTTCATCACGGGTAAATTTGTTACATTAAATGTTAATTTGTTCTGTTGTTTGTCACACATATTTTCCATGCCTATTAGTTTTTTGTCTGTTAAGGTTGAAAAATAAGGATTAAGAGTGTCTAGTTGTACTTGCTGCTCGTTTCCAACAAATCTCCATCTACCGTGAAAATTTAACCAAAAACTGAAGGAGGCTGTTTGGGGTTCTGTGATATGACAAATGAATATTTGTCGGCCCCACAATTTATGGGCTTTAACTAAGCTTAATTCATCATCGCATTGACAGGATTTGTCCCAGATGTTGCAATTATGGGGATGTTGCGGACAAATTTTTGCTGAACAGTTGGCTTTTAATCCGTGTGAGTTATTCCTCAGGAATGAAAAAATTAAATGAACGAGTGACCAGGACTTCATCAGGTTTTGGATTTTCATTTCGTTGACTCACTCTAAATTTTGAAGAAAGAAGAAATCAGTAAACCGTTGGGCCAAACTTACGAGAAATACATTTAAGATTAAGTCACACGAACAAATATTCTGTGTAAAAGTAGTGTGTGCTACATGATTAAACCCTTATGAATGCCATTGACAATTCTATTTGGTGTATTTATGTTGATAATTTGCCCTATAGTCATAATTACCGATCCCGGGCAAAGGCCCGAACCTTCCCCCGTTGCCGGCAGTGCGGGGACTGCGGCGGCCGATCCCGTCACCTCTCCCCGAGTGGGCGCAGCGAGCGGCGACCGGGCCGATGCCCCCTCGCTTCCCTCGCTCTCCGGGCAAAGGCCCGACCCTGTTGATCAAATATTTAATTTTGTAATACCTTAAAAAATTTTAAGAGGTAATGTAATAAGCGCGGAACTTGTGTAAGAAAGGTCTAATCACTCACCTTGTAATTTCCTTTTTTTTTTAAACGAAGAGCTAAGTAAAGATGTTTCTCACTTTCTTCATTCTCACTTGCCCTATTTGGGTGACACGTATGTTCAATTTTAAAAGAAAGAATGAAAAACGCTGAGAAAAATGAGAGGAGAAATAACAGGAACTAATCTGAAATTCGCAGAATTAGCTTCACCCTTTCCGTGTTAAAGAACACGCAGTCCTTTAGAGACGTTAACTACAAAATACCAGGAATGAGGTTTTGTGGGTAATATTAATAAAATAAGTCACTCGTAGGCGAATTTTGACATGTGTGTGTTGTGTGGGTATGGATTGTCTCTTATTTTATTGGTTGGTAAGATGAACTTTGTAGTGAGAAATTAGGTTGGCTAATGGATAAGTTTCCCCCAGTATTGGCAATGTTGGTATTTCCACGCACAAAAAAATCCCGGATTTATCTAACGTCATAAGAAATTTTGTAAGTTGACTGGAGATTAATTATTGAGGCTAATGGCACCGCAAGTAAAAAAGAATGCTTCGGGCGTAATGTGTGTAGAAAGGTCGGAAACCAGACCTTGACCATGCGTAGGCGAATGAGTTTTATTTTTTACAGTTTAAGTTAGTAAATATAAATTAATGTGAGTTTGTTTGATTTCAATGTTTTTTCTCCATTGTATTTGGCCCTGCGGTTGTACTATAACCTAAAGTATCTTAAAACATTTTGTGTTGAGGGAGTTGTTTACCCGAAGTTTTACACTATTTAGAAATAAAAGGTATGAAGCAGTATGCCAGTTTCCCTTTTAGGTATATATTTCTTGGATTCCTTTTACAATAGCTACATTACTTTATACTTTTTAAACGCTATGTTGTTCGAGAAATATCGCAAAGTGTATTTAGAATACCCGAAGGTAAGTTGCTTATACCTTGAAATACATTTACTGTACCCAAGGTAATAATGCTGTCACTTTGAGGTAAGGTTGTTGCACCTCAAGGTAGAGAATGGTTCATTCCCATTGGTCAATATTTCTATTGCATAAAAAAATATTTTGTAAAAAAATTTTACCCTTAAGTTTGTCGAGACTTGTGACCTATTCGACCTTACTGTTCTACGTAGGCTGCGCCTAAAATAGCAACGACTCAATAGATCTTTACATGTAAGTAGGTTATGACAATGAATTTATATTTGCAAATCTGTAATTGAGTCCATTGTGTACACCGTAGTTATTATACCTTTTTAAACCTAACTGAGATATATTGTATTTGCTTATATACTAATATACACCCGTCCTATAAGAGGGTCAGAATGAGGGTAGTTTCTAGACTGTAGTCATCTTTTACTTACCTTCAAAGGTAAAATAGTCATCCTCAGGGTATTTACACACTTATTTCTTTCATAACTTTTATTTTTAAAGATTTACGAAAACATTGGTTTAAATGTCAAATGTTACTCACCTTAAGTCGTGATTGGCCTCTTGGAAAGTGACAAGGTCGTTAGAAATGTGTTGCGTCTCATTTACTCCAAGTTTGCCTTGTGCATCAATTTAAGTTTGGTCCTTTGAGTTTACATTTAAATTGTCCAGGGTTCATTCAATGTTCGGTTGGAAACGTATTGCCACACGTGAATGCTAACTAGATACTCAAATTCTCACGTTAAGGATTCAAGATTTGGAATGGTTCATCTTGTTTAGGGTTCGCAAGGGGGTGAGCTAAGTACATTCTATATCTACATGTCCAATATAATTGTTAAATTACTTCTTCAAAATATTGAAGAGGAGTGCTCCTTCATTGTTTTGTAAAAGTTGAAGTCTGCAGCTCATAAAGCAAGAATGAATTTATTCCTCCAATTATTTTTTTTATGTTAAGTTAAAAAAAAAATTCAAGGTCTTGGTCGGCGTCATTCGCTAAAGCAGAAGCGTTGGCCCATAAAAGTAATTGTTTACAACAGGTTTTAAAATTATCTGAATCGTCAATATTCACTTAAATTTTAATACAAACGTGTTGAGGGTTCAGATTTGGGCAACATGACATTGTAGATGAACAATAGAATCAGTTTTTCGGTTCAGACATTTTGGATTTGGTGTCAAAATAAGGAAGTGAAATGTGCCAACTGTTGCCGTTTTCAGATATCAAAAAAATCGAGACGTTTTATGACTCATGTTTTTTAACCAAATACTTCCTGGAGTGAAAAACCATGTAGTTTTTGTTGTTTCTTTGTTGACATAAACAAAAATGTTTAAAGAGAACAAAAGGGGAATATAATCAAATTGCATTTGATATAAAATTTTTGGATGTTTATTGAATATAAATTTGCACAGAACTTTTCCAAGTTTCACTTAATGGATACACAATATGGACATAAAAAAAAATATACAGAAAAAATAACAATGTGATAGCAGAAAATTATTAGATGTTTGTCGGGCTGCGGCGGAAATGTGTAGCCACTTTGCACGGGCTGCGGCAACGTATTGTCACTTTGCACGGGATGCGGCGGAGACGTGTAGCCACTTTGCACGGGCTGCGGCAACGTATTGTCACTTTGCACGGGATGCGGCGGAGACGTGTAGCCACTTTGCACGGGCTGCGGCGGAAACGTGTAGCCACTTCGCACGGGCTGCTGCGGAAACATGTAGCCACTTCGTACGGGCTGCGGCGGAGACGTGCAAACTGAGCAGATGGCAACGTGCAAACAGGATGCGATGGCAAAAGTGAATATGCACTTTCATTTGCACACTGGTCATGTTGGGGAAGAGGAAGTGCACTGTTGTAGCTGCTACACTGGGGGGGGGGGGGATTGCATTAGCATAGATGCAGAGGCAGTATTATGGTCATACCAGGTTCGTGTATGGCCTCTATTAGTGATTCGCCTGTTTGTGTAATGTCTTCTTCATTATTTGAAGAAGGCAATACGCTGTTAGTTGAAGCAGCTGCGAAATTTACATTTTGAATGTAGTTTAGTATTTGGTCATTAGTTGGTAATAATATTGCCATATATAAAGTACATTCAAAATTTCTACCAGCAGACTTCATTGCAACTAGTTCTTTTTTACTGATTGAAAGGGTTTCATCACTAGGTATAAAATTAAATTTTTCAAATTTTTTGTCATTTAAATATTCAAAACTTTCATCTGGTAAATTTAAACAGCAATTAGGCTTTGTTAAAAAAAGGTGGTAGCCATCAAAATGGTTCATTTGTAATTTAGGCTTTTTGTATGATTTCTTTAACTTAATAAATAGAAAACAATAGAATGTTGCTTTTGTTTTTTCTTTTTCTTCTTCTTCATCAGCAATTACCAATAAATTTGTTAATTTTTTAGAATACCATAAACAGCTAACTAATATATTATTACTATTATTTTCAGTTTTGTTTAAAAACTTACATAAATGTCCAAATTCGAATATATTTTTTTAAAACACTTCTTAAATCTTCAAAAACGAATGAACCGAGATTAATAGCAGTAGCTGAATTTTCTTTGTTATTGTAGGATTATTAACATATTTATTTATAATAAAATAATATTTTGTTAGTAAATGGGGATCATTAATAGCAATGTTATTTAATTTTGATATTATTAAAGATGGAAATAAGCAATGCTTGTGGTTATTTAAAAAAACTTCAGCTGGCTAATTGTTCATTTTTAACTTGTTTAGTTTCGAACTTGTCAGTTTAACAGTTTTCCAGAAAGTTGGAATACAAATTCTGATGATGAATTCACGCGAAAATAGTAAAATTTATCTTCTTCGTCATCCCGATTTTTTACATTATTATAATGAAGTAAGCCTTGCGTAAAGGAAGCTACTACTGCACTTACTCTTAAATTTTCTCTTCCCGTGTCTGTAAACTCATCTAGATGTGTCATTACTGCTTGAACTTTACTCTTGGGAATAAATCCCTGTAAAGTTGTTTCTAAACTGTTAGCCTTGTCTTTATTAAACTGACGATTCTTGTTTTTGCGCCTACAAAATTCTTGCCACCTAAAGTACTTTTTAACAAGTCCTTCTTTATACGCAGTGTCCGTTAACCATTCTGGCAGCCAGGGTTCTTCCTGAAGTTTTGGTCTTTTATATATGTTTTTCGGATCACTTGGTTTGCAAATATCGAAACTAATTTAGTGGTGGCCATTTAAGAAACCACAGTTTTCTTTATATAAAGAATTTTTTTTTACTAATTCAATTTTTTCTTTTAGTTTGTCCTTTTGATTTTCTAAAAGTTCAATAGTATATTTTTGGGGGAAAATTGGAATATTTATATCGGGATCGAAAGGTGATGTGCGTTGCGCCAACATCACTGCTTTGTCTTTTTTAACCTGAATTATAGCTATGCCTTCAGTACTAACTTCTCAATTTCCTCAATGTTATTAGTTCTAATTTTGGCTTTTGTGATAATTTCCTGTCTTGTCTCGTTTAATCTACGTCCTAACCGGTGCTTCTCACCTTGCACTAATCTTTGAAACTGTTTTTCGGTCGCTAACTTCTTTTTTTCTATTTTCACCGCTCTCACTTTTTTTTTGTATAATCTTCTTCTTTTTTCATTTCTCATACGTTTTTTTTCATCACGAGATGACATCTTTGGAGCCTCACTGAGATTTGTTCTGCGTCTAATAAAACAAGTGTTTGCAAACGTACAGTGCAGTGTCAGTTAGAAGTTAGAATTTATTTCAAAACATTAAGACTAAACAAGTTTATCTGCAGATTTGAGTAGATTTTTACTGCTTAAAAAAATTGGTTTAAATGACAAAACAAATCCGATTACCGATATACATCTTACTCTGACTGTTTTTAGACCCACTGCTAATCAAGAGTGCTAATGTTTTTACAACGTCAAAATTCGATCCTAATAATGCAAAGATCACAGGCGAGTGAATTTGATAAATTTGCCCAATGTGGTCATGTCTCAGATTCAAATTTATGAATCTCACAGGATTTATACTCAAATAAAAACAATATTTAGTTGTTCATTAAGACTGTTTTCACTTTAATTTGTGAAATTTTTTTTATACTTTACTCATGAAATAGTGGTCATATTTTTAGGGAAAATTGTTTCAGAATTTTAGAAGTGGAGTACAAAAATGCTGTGACACAATAATGAGTTGTTTTAAAAAGGTCAATATGAAATTTTTGCAATAGCAAGGTATGGTAAACCAGAAGTAAGCAAAGTCATGTTAATAGTTTTAAGTTTATCCAGAAGTAAAGTACCAAGGCCAGTCTTTAAAGTATGTTAATCTGATCATTTATACTGTGCGCATATAGCATTAACATAGTGTTTAAAATAATATTGCTAACATAATGTTAACTCTAAATGTTGTTTTATTTTAACATAATTTTGAAATGCCAGATGTATGTGTCCAAAAACCAATGGTTGATTTGGACAAGATTACTGATTAAGTTTTATAATTTGGTAGATCAGATGCGAGCAGCAACCATTAGGGAGCTGCAAGAGGATTTTATTTCTCTTAAAAATTTAGATGCCAGTGTCCAAAAACCAATTGTCGATTTGTACTAGGCATAAAACAGATTAGTGAGATTTGGTTTTTACCAGGAAGGCTTAATTGATAGGTCGGGTAGCGAGCAGCGACCGTTAAGGAGCTGTGAGGAGTTGATTCTCCTTTTCTTTCTATTTATCAAAGAACCTTTTACAGATATTAGTATTCAAATGATATTTGTCTAAGCTGTGAATTCCATCAGCAAAGCGACGGGCTAAAAGTAGAGAGTGAATTAATAAATTTGGCCAATTTGGTTAGTGAGATTTGGTTTTGCTATTTTAGTGTTATATTAACTTTATTTTTATAAAAAAAAATAATTTTTAACCCCATTTGTAGACTAATTCAGTAGTAAAGTCATTCCAAAACTTATATGTTTAGTGTATGTTTTAATAACTAATTTTGTTATTTATACAAAAAAAAACTTTTTTTTAAAAAATTTTTTTTGTAGAAACGTATTATTTGCCTAGAATTGTGATATCTACCACAAATTTTGTCTGCTAATGGGAGTTTTATAAGTAATGAATTGACCCAGAAAATACTACTGTTTAAAGTTTATTTTTGATTAAAATAATAAACGAATGAATCCTTACTTCATGAATTGTTTCTGATACATAAGAAAATGCTTCTTTTGATGAAAAAAAAAAGTAATTTCATATCATTAACGAGTTCATCAGAAAAACAAAAGCAACTTTTTTTAGGGGTGGAGCAAAGTCATTCACCCAGGGTCAAGTCAACCGGTTTTACGGTACTTTTAAAGGTAAAATCGTCATCCTCAGAGAATTTACACACTTTTTTCATTCTTTTCTTTCATACCTTTTTATTTTTAAGGATGTACGAAAATATTGGTTTAAATGTCAAATGTTACTTACCTTAAGTCGTGATTGGCCTCTTGAAAAGTCCTTTGAACCTTTGGTCCTTTGGTCCTTTGAGTTTGCATTTAAATTGTACAGGGTTCATTCAATGTTCGGTTGTAAACGTATTGGCACACGTGACCGCTAACTAGATACTCAATTCTCACGTTAAGGATTCAAGATTTGGAATGGTTCATCTTGTTTAGGGTTCGCAAGGGTTGAGCTAAGTACATTCTGTATCTGCATGTCCAAAATAATTGTTAAATTACTTTTTCAAAATATTGGAGAGGAGTGCTCCTTTATTGTTTTGTAAAATTTGAAGTCTGCAGCTTATAAAGCAAGAATGAATTTATTCCTCCAATTATTTTTTTTATTTCAAGTTAAAAAAAAATTTAAGGTCTTGAAGGTCTACGTCTTCAAGGTCTACGTCATTCGCTAAAGCAGAAGCGCTGGCCCATAAAAGGAATTCTTTACAATAAGTTTTAGAATTATCTGATTCGCCAATATTCACTTAAATTATAATACAAAGGTGTTTAGGATTCAGATTTGGACAACATAACATTACAAATGAACAATAGAATCAGTTTTTCGGTTCAGACTTTTTGGATATGGTGTCAAAATAAGGAAGTGCAATCTGCCAACTTTTGCCGTTCTCAGGTATCGGGAAAAATGACACGTTTTATGACTCATGTTTTTTAACCAAATACTTCCTGGAGTGAAAACCCATGCAGTTTCTGTTGTTTCTTTGATGACATAAACAAATGTTTAAAGAGAACAAAAAGGGAATAAATTTATAATCAAATTGCATTTGATATAAAATTTTTGCAGCGTCCCTATGGATGTTTATTCAATATAGATTTTCACGTGACAGAACTTTTCCAAGTTTCACTTAATAGATACACAATACGGACACAAATAAAAAATATACAGTAAATATAACAATGTGATAGCAGAAAATTATTAAATGTTTGTCGGATTCATTTCAATCTCTATGTTTGTATCATCCGGGGTTTTCTTTTTTTTTTTGGTCTGTGCTCTTCTTGGCATTGAACTTTTGAGTTTGGTCCAGAAATAAGGTTTAATAAACTCTAAATAAGAAGTCAGCTGAATGAATCTTCTAAATTCTTCGTCAATAAGAGAAAGATCAGGGACACCACCAGGTAAAACTGCAATCAACCGATGGCTAGGGTCAGTCAAAGTTTGTTGGTAGGCAAAATCAAATTCCATTCGACTCCAATGACTTTTCAAATAATTTTCAGTCAATACCATAATCGTCCTCCTACTTGTTCTGATTGAGTTGATGATCTGGTCTGTTATCAATTCTCCAGCCAACCAATCTCTGCCGTGGGCGCACAATTTGTATCTTGGGGTGCCATTTTCCAATTCGATTATTAGGTTAGCATTAACCCAGTCTTGATCTTGGCTAGCGTAAGATATGAAAGCGTCGTACACTTTATCTACATCTTCTTCAGTTACAAAACGTAAACAAATTCCTCTCGAAAACAAATAGTATAATATTTCAGGTTTAAATTTGTAGAACAATGATAACCCTATTCCAATCAATGTTACAATGATGGTAATTGGTAACAGTACCCACAAATAGAGCAAATTAACAAAAGTACATTCATTTTGAGTGAAGTGGACAAAGTTTTTGATTTCATTTTTCCACTTGCACACCAAATTTTCTCTATTTTCAACTAAGTTACTTATCAAAACATTTTTCATTTGACAATTACATAGCCAAGAATTGTTATTAACATTGAAACTTACACTATTTAATACCAACTCATCCAAACTTTTGTCATAATATTTTAACGAATTATTGGTCAAAGCAATGTGTTGCATAGATGGTGTTACAGTGAAATTTTCAAGTGAGGAAATTGTGTTATAGGACAAATCTAAGTTAACTATTTTCTGCCAAATTAAATGGAATTTGGGTGGCAGTGAAGATATTAAATTATTCCTTAAATTTAATGTTATGTTGGTGAACAAAATCTGATCCAAGTCAGGGAAATGAGAAAGATTCTTATGACTACAGTTAACATCAATTAGCTTAGGATTTTGTAAATTTCTCGCTCTGCAATTGCAAGGTTCCGGACACTTATATTCACAAAATAAATTTTCTGTATTCAAAGTTTCTATCCGCCTCCATTTTAAAGATTCTGATTCCCAACAATCAGCTAAAATATTCCAATGTTTCCCTTTGTAAGATTCAATTAAAGGAATTAAGCTGCAGTTGCAGTATATTGGGGATTGCATAACAATGAAATCTTTAAATATCAGCTGAGGAGATTGACTTATTTTCTTCAATTCACTTAATCTAAATGGATTATAACTTAAATTAAGTAGATTGAATTGGAATAGAGTATTGTATATTTTATCATTCAAAAAAGAAACATTATTATTAGTTAATATTACATTCTGTGCATGCAAAAAAGTTTCAATATTATCTCCACTTAAACAACAATTATTACACACTATTGTTTCAATTCCATTTTTCAAAGGGTGAATTTTTCCACCATTCTCAATACGGTGAATGCAATTGTTAGATAGATCTATTTTTTTCGCCTGAGCAATTAATGCAGTAATTGGATTAACGATCGATGAAATATGATTGCTCGAAAAATTTAATCCAAAAGACTTAATTTTCATATCAATTTGCAAGTAAGGAATTTGAGTGAAATTGTTGTTACTGAGGTTAATCAAAGTGTCTTGTTCAATAGGAAAGAAGATATCTGGTGGAAGAGTTGAGAGCAAATTATTTTCTAAATTTACAATTGTTAGCATAGGTGGTCCATTGAATAAATCTTTTGGTAAAGAGACCAAACGGTTGTTCTGTAAATGAATTTCTTTAAGACTGCCTAAACTATTGAGCAACTTCTCTGGCAAAGATGTCAAATTATTATTATTCAAAATTAGAAACTGCAGGTAGGGTGTATTAGTAAAAAGAAATTGGGGAATAGAAGAAATTTGGTTATAAGAAATAGAAAACGCAATAAGTCGTCTATTATTTCGAAGAAAGTGTTCAGGAATTTCAGAAATTGAGTTGTAATCTAAGAATAATATCAACAATTTTTTTAAGTTCACTAACAAGTCTGTAGGCAGAGACTTCAATTTATTATTTTGTAATCTCATAATTCGTAATTGTATCGTGGACTGGAATAGTAAAGAAGGAATCTGAGAAATGCTGTTGCTGGAAAGATCAATTGTATCTAGTAGATCATTCTTCTTGAATAACAACTCTGGTAATGTTGATATTGAATTGTTCTTTAAATTCGTTTCTCTCAACTGAGGTAAGTCATTGAAAATGTCTTCAGGAAGTGTTGTTATTAGGTTATTTTGGAGTTTCAAATACTGCAATGATTTCAAATTACGAAGATCTTCTGCTTGAATGCTTTGGATAATATTATTTGTAAAAAAAGCACCAGTCAATAGAGATATATTTGAAAAGTGAGGGATGTTTGTCAGTTTATTAAATTGTAAGCCTAATTCTCCTGTTAATTCTGGTAGCCATTTACTCAAGTCGCCAATTATGTCACTTACGCACGAATTATTTAGCACAAAGTAGTTGGCTTTCATCACGGGTAAATTTGTTATATTAAATGTTAATTTGCTTTGTTTTGTATCGCACATGTCGATTATTGTTACTAACTCTTTGTTAGTTAAAGTTGACAGATAAGGATTTAGAGTATCTAGTTGCACATTCTGCCCGTTTCCTTGTAATGTCCACGCACCTTGAAAATTGAACCATAACCTAAAAGATATTGTCCGGTGGTCTTTGATGTGGCAAGATGATATTTCTCTAGCCAATGTTATATTGGCTTTAGGTGATTCATCGCATTGACAAAATTTATCCCATATTTGGCAGTTGTGAGGTTGTTGTGGACAAATTTTCACTGAACAGTTGGATTGTAATCCATTTGATGTATATATCAGGAACAACAGGACTAAATGTATAGATGATGAAATAGGCATCAGGTTTTGGATCTGCATTGTTGACTAACTCTAAGATTTGACAGAAAGAGGCGATATATAGGACGTTGACTTATGGAAAATTATGTGTGAAAATGTACAGTATAAGTACTTAGTACTTTGTTTGCCATATGTGGTAGTGATTATATACTATGACGACACACATACAATGCCATACCTTATCTGATTGTATTTGCATTGTCATACAAAACACGTCTTACTATCTCGTAATTAAATTTCCATGTTTGTATTCATATATGAATGTAAAACTATAAACATTACTCTGAGTTAGGCTTTTACTGGATACTAATGTCTCTTACCTTCAATTGTGATTGCTTTCTTTAACAGTAATAAAGTACGAGTCTTATTTCATGTCTATTTGGAATTCAGCATTTCAATTCCCTTACTCAGTAATTGCTTCACGTAGGAACTAAATATTCAGTTCTTTCACAACTTTGAGTATTAAAAAAAACTAAGTCAAGGTCTCAGTTAAAACCATTCGCTTGAAACTAATTTGTTGAGGAAACTTGATTACAATCAAGTTTCCTTATGTATAAATTATTATACTGCTATTATTTCCCTGAGTTTTTTTTCCAACTGGTTGTTTTTGAGATCTCATGTAAAATTTAAATTCAAAAATGGTTTTTGCGAATAATTATTAACTTAGGCCCATATGTAGCAAGGCATACGTTATTGGTACCACGAACAATATGAAAGGGTATTACTAATGCTCTAAGTTGATCTTTTAAATTTATAAAACATGACTTAACAGTTTAAAGGTCAGGTTTTCTTTTTTGAGCGAAAAGTAAAAACTAAGTCAAGGTCAATGTCATTTACGGAGACTTAGTACATCTTTTAACCAAATTTTTTCATCGCGCATCTCATATTTCCTGCTTCATATATTAAACTAAAATTCGCAGAAACAGATTTCCTTTTTAATTATTTTGTAAAGAATTTCCCTTTTTAGAGTTTTAGAATTAAAATACGAGTATTGGGGGTAGATGATGATGCATGTCTAATTAAGAACTAACAAAAGTGGTGAAAAAATTTTATTTCAATAGGTGTGTATTTGAGTTTTATAAATTGCCTTTGACCAACATGTTATTACACAAATCATAAATGATAAGATAATATTATTAACTGTTTGTGGGTTTCATTTCACACACATTGAGTTCCATGTTCATGTCATCTGAATTTTTTTTTTTTTTCTTCTGGGCTCTTTTATGGCATTGAACTTTTGAGTTTGGTCTAGAAATAAGGTTTTTGAACTCCAAATAAGTAGTCAACTGAATGAATCTTCTGAATTCTTCGTCAACAAGAGAGAGACCACCAGGTAAAAAACTGCTCAATGCTGTACATCACAGATGCGTTAAATATTTCAATTTTAAACCACTTGGTAGGTCGAAGATGAGGTCCCTACTGGATAATAGATTATCATTGGATTTCTTTGATATTCTGCTTCTAAGGCTAGTTACTTCCTCATTTTGATAATATAAGGATTTTTTTGAGCGAAAAATAAAAAGTAAAGTCGAGGTTCAATTAAGGAAACGTGAGCAGCATTCCAATTAAAGAAATATTATGAAATTTCCCTTCTTACCCCACATTTCTAGTTTCATATATTCAAAACAAATTACAAATAAAACATGAATATTATTTCTTTTTCACCAGCTGCTTTAAAAAATTATACACAACT
This sequence comes from Pachymerium ferrugineum, assembly GCA_034686365.1. Classification (NCBI taxonomy): domain Eukaryota; kingdom Metazoa; phylum Arthropoda; class Chilopoda; order Geophilomorpha; family Geophilidae; genus Pachymerium; species Pachymerium ferrugineum. Next base: position 9,729 of record JAQGAS010000877.1, on the reverse strand, counting down.
TGAGCTTACTGTAGATGACTGTTATAACGTCTGATGTTATGCAAGTTAACTTAGTACAGCACACATAATGACGCCCCATGGGTAGTTAGTTAATGGCATGAAGAAGAATGTCGACTCAACTTTTAAGTTAAGATCGCTGAGTGGTATGAGGGAGGGTAGAATGAGTTGTTTTGTTAATTAGATTAATCACCTTCTATCAAGCAAGTAAAACTAACAACAACATACACAATTGACTGTCGAAACATTGTAGAGTACTACTGCATCCTTTAAGTTAATGTTTGCGTGTTGAAAAGTAAAAAAGAAATCAAGTTTTCTATCAAGGTCGTTCTCTTAAAGCTGCATATATGAATTCAAATTTGAGAAACAGCTGTGTTTTCGTTGCAATTCTAAAGTCAGAATGTGTTAAATATTCCAATTTTAAACCGCTTACTAGGTCAAAGCTAGGTCCCTGCTGGATAATGACTTCCTTTTTATCACTGGACTTCTTTGATACTCTGCTTGTAAGGACAGTTACTTCGTCATTTTGATAATGTACGGATTGCAATGCAAATCACTTTTTTTTGACCGAAAAATAAAAAGTAAAGTCAAAGTCTCATTTGAAGCAAATTAAGGAAACTACGAGTAGAGTAGCATTATAATTAAGGAAACGTGATGAAATTTCCTTTCTTACCCCACATTTCTAGTTTAATATTTTCAACTCAAAATCGCAGAAAAAAATTTTCTCTTTTTAATTTCCTTTTCATTTCCTCTTGTGAATAATTCTCAGCAGAGTTAATTGAATAAAATTAGTAAATCATTCTGAACTGGACTTGACTCAGGCTTAGTAGATACTGTTTGTGGACAGCATGTGCATATGTGCTTTTTTTTTCACTAGCTGCTGTAAAAAATTATACTTAAATTGAGCTTAGGTGACTGTTATAACGTCTGATGTCATGCGAGTTATCTTAGCATAGCACACATAATGACGTCCAATGGGCAGTTAATGTCATGTAAGAATTGAATGTCAACTTAACTTTTGTATTGAGATCGCTGAGTGGTAGGAGAAAGGGGGAGAACGAATTGTTTTGTTATGTTAATTGAATAAAGTTTAAATTGGTTAAGTTACGTAAAATTAGGTAAGATAAGATAACATTAAAAAATTAAACCTCCTCTGAACCTAACCTAATTTAACCTGACCAAATTTTACCAAACTGGTGTTGGCGTACACCAACGCTGCTTTTTGATGAGAGCGTATTCGGCCTTAAAAATTAAATTGCAAATACACTGGAAAGTACCTACAGAGTATGCCCCTACCTTAGATTAAAGTGACCCTTACAAAATGCTTGAAAAAAATTTAAAAAAACTTTTCCGTCATTCCGCCATTCCATAGACTTTCCGTTCCGTCAATCCTCCTTTCCCTTCACTCCGCCTTTTGTCCAGACTCGCCAAAGTCATAGGACACCTGCTGAAACCTTTCGGGTATGGATAAAACCTGAACCTTATTATGCCCAACTTGAAGCAGAGGTATTGTATAATGACAACTCGTTCTCTCAATTTTACACTTACCCTACAGATTTCAGCAGGTGTCCTAACCATTATAGAAGGTAGAACTCCACCATGTTTCTTTGAGTAGACTGTATGTAGATGCGTAGAACTGACCGACCTAATTCTAAAGTAATAACAAATGTAATAATGCATTACAATAACATCAATTTCATGGGAAAATGTCTAATTTCGTATACGTATACAGCAACGCCAAACGGCACAAGTTTTAAGCGGCTTTGTTTTCATCTGCTCTACATCCAGTGGACATTTTTTAATATATAAAAACGTCGTGTCTAGTTCTGGTTGAAATGTTTTTTTATTGATTAGAATTATAAGTTTTTTTAAATTCTTTATTACTGACATACTGAATGTCGTTCTCTCAATTTTCAGACATATTTTATCAATAATAAAAACTTATTGAGATACATGTTCACAGTTTAAATCAGTAAAGAGCGACTCGTCATTCTCAACTTGCTTAGTGGTAACATAAGGAAACATTTGTTCTATTCCAAGTTTAACGATTTTATGAAATACTTCCGTTTTTACGGCATTTTGGCAATGTTCTTTCCACCCTTTTGTGCCCACACAATCAATTTTCAGGTCTTTCATGTCGTCAATTACAGTTGTATTTTTTGAAAAAACGGTCTTCTTCACAGCATTCATTTGCAAAGCTGTATATACGCGTGGGTTAGGCCAATCTGCATCAATTTCACCTACCAAAATTGTCGATCTGAAATATTTATTACTTTAAAAATTCTACCTAACTTAAAATGTAATGTACATACCCCGCTTTCAATTTACACAGGCACATAGTTTTGATGCTATAGAAACCCATTGTCATGTGATGTAAGAAATCACCAGGATTCGGAGTATTTGCTTCGTATGTAGTATCTTCAGCTCTGTACAGTGTTCCCAAATTCCATACACGGCATTTAGTGCATGGTGGAGGAACATTTAACACATAAGAGTCCGATCTCAAAAAGAACAATGTGTTAGGTATTTAAAAGCTCTGGAATATGATATTGCGATAACACTGCCTAGAATAGTGCATACACTACTAGGATTATCTTACTTCAAAAAAATTTTGCAAAAAACGCATTAAATAAAAATTAGTATAAATAATAAGCTTTAACAATTTGGTCAGTATTGTCACCCTTCAAGTGAGGACCATCGTTACATTGGCTTCTAGTACCATAATGAAAATAAAATGCCTATCTCTGTATCATTCAACTGTATTGAAATTACTTAAGATGTGACATTGCTAATTTACATACTTGTTTAATTTGGCTTGAACATCTGGTATTGCTGCGTCTTGACGTTCATTGCAAGGTTCGATGCATTGCTCGTCGCAGTCTGCTGCCGTGTGTTCAAAATTCAAGAGCACAACAAATGCCCAAAAGTAAATAATAGAAAATTTCATTTTTATCTTACCGACCTAGCTAATAACAACAAGAAAATGTTATTAATTAGCACCGGAAAGTGCTTAACTGGAATATGAATTTTATTTCACTCTTTTATACAGCTTTGAAAGAACCACCAATTTTTATTGAAAGCAATTACAAAAGCGCAACTATTGGTTGCATTGACTTTTCAATTTTTCAAAAAAAAAAAAAATAATAACTGTAGATTACATTAGATAACGCCCACATTTGCCTGGTGCCCTGATGTTTTGTTTTTTAAATTGAGTACAGAAAATTTCCAATATTAATTTTTGATTATAACACTTCTAAACCAAGAGAAAAGCAACGATCACATCAGATGGTTCAAAAATATTTACTAACTGCTAATTATTCCATTGTTAATGTCTAATTATTAACTCATAGAGAATCTAATCGGGTGACTAGTGCATCCGAGGATATGACATTTATAAGTTGTGGGGCATTTTTGTCTGAATTGCAGAAATATCTTTAAAGTTATTCATTGGCTCATTAATTACCAGTAAATCAAATATTCCATTCGTTTGAAACTTATTGAGAGTACAACTTCATGAGTTATATTTTCTAATTTTTCAAGCCTAACTGTTATTGACAAAGCATGTTAGTAGGTAGACTCTAAAAATCGGGGTGTAAATGTGTACACTTCTAAGATATGAACGGGTACTCTTCGTAGTGTAAAATAAATGTCAACAAGTCGTCGGAGTAAAATTGCCTGGAATGAGGTGTATTTATAAAATTTCGTGTTGATATTTATACAATTCTGAGATTGTAAAAAAAATGATGTATTGAGGAGTTATATTTTGGCTTGCACCAAAAGACGCCTAAAAATGTGTAAAATGGATGTTTTTCACATTTTCTTTTTTTTTCTTAAGAGAGCCTCGCTTATTGTTGCCCTGTTTGTTCAACCATATTTGACGATAAGTAATTTCAGTTTGAAAAGTAACAATACATGACAAAATTTTTCGTATGTTATGTATACATTTTTTATACTTCTATATTTCTGACCAGATACTCCTTCGAGTGTTCAACTCCATTTCTTTCTTTCCTTCGAGTGTACAGTCGTTTTATTTCAAGTCTATCTTGGATTACCCATTAAAAAGAAAAAATGTGCCCCCTATCTATGGCAATTTCTCGTGTGAGAAAGAATTAGACTAAGCAATGGGGTCAGGATATCCTGAAACTGGGATTTCGAGAAAATTTGTTTCCGACGCCTAATGGCCAAAATCTGGCTAAATTGGTGGCCACAATTTTGGCTACTAACAAAAAAAATGAAATAAAAAAAATCACGCTATCATACGACATTAATTACATGGTCCAATTAATGCATTTCAGGTGTACATAAACGCCTGCCTCCAAAATGTTAGACCTCGAATGCTTAGAGTGTACTTCTCAAAGATCAATTATCGTGTTATTAAATCTACAAACTCTGAAACATGATTTATATTTATATCTTCAATAATCAGAGACTTTAAGCTTAATTTAATAAATCTTTATTTGTTAATCAGGATTTTCTGCTCATTCAAGCCAAAAGAAAGAAAAATATATTTTTACCAACAAAATTTCAAAACAAATTTTAAATAATGACTGCATTAGAGTTTGTTGGTTTAATTTCGAAAGCAATTTTGAAGGAACATTTTATTAGTTTGCAGGTGGTTTTACAAATTTTTATTTTTACTATTCACTTTTTTGTTTTCAGAATAGAATAATAATTTCGCAACTATTTTTTGTTTTTTTTTAATAACTTTGTTCGACTTCCCACAACAATTTTGCGAAAGGACTAGACGATAGCAAGTCTTAGTTTTAGTTGAAGTCTTGCATGTAAATTAAAATTTGAGTTAACAATAAAAGAAAGAAAAAAATATCTTCAATCAAACTCCCCCTACGAACACCACTAAAGCAAATTTTCCACTCAAACAACCTTTTCTTTCGGTTGGTTTCTTATTTTCCCCATGCTGAAATGTTTGCTTTAATGAATTTCACCACAATGAACTTATGAACATATTTTCAGCTGGAATCAGTTAAATTTCTGCTTATAACAAACATTCCAATTGGAATTGCAAACCCAAAGTTTTCTTTATGTAATTTGCAGGCAACTGTGGAAATATAATTTCTTACAGTAAGTATAATCAGGGATTGGCTAGCTTTAGAAACAAAAAATTGTAGAACAATAATCTTAAAAATATTTGAGATGTGTTGTTACGTTTAATAACAACAGGGAAACTTAAACTGGGACTTTAAGAGCAAAAGTGTTGTCAGTTTCCATTTTCACGTAGTAAGTCTGAAAAATTAACACTCAATTCAATTCTCCGTCTCTTCCCCCCACAACCACAGAACATCTGTTATGAAATAAGATAGTTTTATACACAATAAAGTATGAGAAAAAACTAAAGCAAAAATCTAAACCAAAAATTACAAAAAATAACAAGAAATAAACCAAGGTTCATGACGCCCAGCAGCCGGAGTATAATAACCTCTTGTATAGTTTAAATTACTTTTATTTCACGTAGACACCTAACAATCTTATAATTTAATTAAATTCAAAATCAACCCTCTAATTCAACAAATAATTCTAACAAACCGAAGGAAGAAAGGAGACATCTTCTATCTTCTTAATTACTACCTTAATTTTCCTATTCCTATTCCACTTAAAACTAAATATAACATCCTTATCAGTATTATTTAAGTGTGACATAATTGTTTTCCTCAGTCTGGATGGAATCCAGTTACCAACCTTACTTTTAATAAATCCCACTTGGCTTCTATCAATTTTGTAATCCTCACGAAATGTGATATTTGCTTTTTGTTGCACAGCTGCAATGTATTTTTTTTTGTAATTGCTTTTTACAAAAACAGAAACCAGGTACTGTATTATATACTATTTTTTTAAATTGCAGTGAACTTGGCTTAATTTCTCAGTGCATGAGCATTTCGGTGGTAATTTAAAAGTGTAAGCGTCTCACAAGTCTGGGAAGAGATGAGGGAACTTAATACATTGCAAAGAACCCTGAAAAAACGAATTTATATTTTTTTAAAGGCGCTTTCTTCAGGATTAAGGTAAAAGACCTGCTGCCATCCCAAGATATGAACTGTATTTCGGGCTTGCATATTGAATGGTATAATAATTGAGAGAAAATCAGACATTAGCACACAACGGATCATATTTAAAACAGAAATTAGTTCTACACCAAATTTTTATTGTTTACTGATATAGCCTGAAACTAATTTTTCGTGGGTTTTATGAAGAAGAAGAATAAAGCTTCATATTGTGATAAATTTAATGATCCGCAAACTGTAAAATTGCCTACAGTATTTTAGATTTAGAATAGTCATTGTCGAAAGTTAATAATTCCGAATGGTTCATTCAATATGCAATTCCCTGCAGGGTGGGGAACCGCTACATTTAACCCTTTAGATTTATGCTTATTTAAAAAAAAAATCATAACCTAAACTAGGCTAATAAACTTTATTGTAATTAACTATTGTAATTTATTCTTTAACTTTTACATGACATTTAATCATTAAAGATATCACTTTTATTTTGTACATTCTTAATTAATAAGTACAGTCTAGAAAATTAAACTTTTTAGGCTGGGGTAATAGGGTGCGCACTTTAGTTCAAATTCATTGCTTGATCTTCATCTATTGCATGTTGAAAAAAAAATTCAAGTTTTCTATCAAGGTCGTTCTCTTAAAGTTGCATATATGAATTCAAATTTAGAAAAACAGCTGTGTTTTCACTTGTAATTCTAAAGTCTATTATTTTATAAGTTTTGTAAGTACTTCAAACAAAAAAAATTTAGATACATTTTTGCATAAGCAAACGTTTATTGAATACAATGTGATAACAGAATATGATTAATTATTTTTGGGTTTCATTTCAATGTCAAGTTCCATATTTGTATCATCTGAAGATTCTTTCTTGGCTTTTTTCTGAGCTCTTCTTGGCATTGAACTTTTGAGTTTGGTCCAGAAATAAGGTTTATTAAACTCCAAATAAGTAGTCAATTGAATGAATCTTCTGAATTCTTCGTCAATGAGAGAAAGATCAGGGACACCACCAGGTAAAACCGCAATCAAGCGATGACTCGGGTCAGTTAAAGTTTGTTGATAAGCAAAATCAAATTCCATTCGACTCCATTGGCTTTTCAAGTAATTTTCAGTCAACACCATAATCGTCCTCCTACTTGTGCTGATTGAGGTGATGATCTGGTCTGTGATCAGTACGCCACCCAACCAATCTCTGCCGTGGATGCACAATTTGTATCTTGGGGTGCCATTTTCCAATTCTGTTATTAAGTTATCTTTAACCCATTTTTGATCTTGGGTTGCGTAAGATATGAAAGCATCGTACTCTTTATCTACGTCTTCTTCAGTGACAAACCGTAAACAAATTCCTCTCGAAAACAAAAAGTATAACATTTCGGTTTTGTATTTGTAGAACAATACTAACCCTATTCCAATCAATGTTATAATGATAGTTATGGGCAATAATATCCACAAATAGAGTAAACTGACAAAAGTACACTCTTTTTGAGTGAAATGGAAGAAATTTCTGAATTCATTCTTCCACTTGCACAACAAATTTTCTCTATATTCAACTAAATTACTTATCAAAACATTTTTCATTTGACAATCACAGAGCCAAGAGTTGTTATTTACATTGAAACTTACATTATTTAATACCAACTCATCTAAGCTTAAGTCATAATCTTTTATTGAGTTGTTGGTTAAAACGATGTGTTGCATAGATGATGTTACAGTGAAATTTTCAAGTGAGGAAATTGTGTTATAGGACAAATCTAAGTCAACAATTTTCTGCCATATTAAATGAGATTTGGGTGGTAGTGAAGTTATTAAATTATTATTTAAATTTAATTTCAAGTTAGTGAGCACAATCTGATCCAAATCAGGAAAAGATGAGAGATTTTTATGACTACAATCAACTTCAATCAGCTCAGGATTTTCTGAATTCCTTACCCTACATTCACAGGGATTCGGACACCCATCTTTATAATCGCAGAATAAATCTTCATCACCCAAAGTTTTTACAAATTTCCACTCCAAAGATTTTGAACTCCAGCAATCAGCCAAAATATTCCAATTTTTTCCCCTGTAAGATTCAATTAGAGGAATTAAATTACAATTACAATGGATTTGCGGATGTTTAATAACGAAGTTTTTTGACATCAGCGCAGTTGATTGACCTATTTTCTCCAATTCACCTAATCCAATTGGATTATAACTTAAATTAAGTAGATTGAATTGGAACACCACATTGTATATTCTATCACTCAAAAACGAAATATTATTATTGGTTAATACCACATTCTGTGCGTGCAAAAATCCATAATGATTATCCTCACTTAAACAACAATTATTGCACATTATTGTTTCTATTCTGTAATCCTTAAGGGTAATTGCTCCAGAATCCTCAAAACGTTGAATGCAGTTGTTAGAGAGATCAATTATTTTTGCTTGAGGTATTGATGCAGTAATTGGATTAACAATCGTTGAGATGTGATTGCTAGAGAAATTTAACCCTGGATACTTTGACAAATCCAATTGCAAGTAAGGAATTTGTGTGAAATTGTTGTTACTGAGGTTAATGTAAGTTTGTAGCCCTACAAAGAAAAGAATATCTGATGGCAGAGTTGTTAACAAATTATTTTGTAAGTCAATAATAGTTAGAAGTGGTGAGTCATCGAATAACTCTTTTGGTAAAGCAACCAAACGGTTGTTCTGTAAATGAATTTCTTTAAGACCACCCAAACCATTGAGTAAACTCTCTGGTAACGACGTCAAATTATTATTATTTAAAAGCAGAAATTGCAGATAAGGTGTATTACTAAACAACGTCTGGGGAATATAGGTGATTTGGTTATAAGAAATAGAAAATGCAACAAGTCGTCTATTATTTTGAAGAAAGGATTCTGGGATTTCTGAAATTGAATTGTAATCTAACATCAATTTTGATAATTTAGATAATTTAATAGTTAAGTCTACAGGCAGGGACTTCAATCTGTTGTTATTTAAACTCAAACCTTTTAATTGTATTGGAGAGTGGAGAAGTGAAGGAGGAAGCTCAGAAATGTGATTGTAAGAAAGATCAATGAATTCCAGTAGATTATTCTCCTTGAATAACAATTTTGGTAATTTCGAAATTGAATTGTTTATTAAAATCACTCGTCGCAACCGAGATAAGTCATTTAAAATATCTTCGGGTAGTGTTGATATCATATTACTTCCGAGGTTCAATTGTATTAACGATTTGAAATTACGAAGATCTTCTGCATTAACACTTTGGATCAAGTTATTACTAAAATTTGCAACAGTCATTGGTGAAGTATTTGAAAAGTACGGGACTTTTGTCAGTTTATTGAATTGTAAATTCAATTCCCCTCTTAGTTCTGGAAGCCATTTACTCAAATCGCCTATTATTTCATTAACACATGCATTATAAATTTTGAACGAGTTGGCGTACATCACGGGTAAATTTGTTAAATTAAATTAAATTAAAATTTATTTCGTAGGGTTATTATTGAACCCCTTTGAAAGGGGGGGGGAGGAAATTAAGTACATTAATATTAAATCTAATAAAAAACAATTAGCATCATTACAATGGTCATAGTAAACATTTTCTTTCTTTCTCAGCGCTCATTAGTTATTCTCTCATCATTTTCCTCAGTTCACTCAGTTCATATTTCTTCTTCATCTCGTTCAAACATATCTTCCATCATTTTACAAAGTCTGTAATTCACAGGTCCCGACA
>JAQGAS010000876.1:0-31519 GCA_034686365.1 Pachymerium ferrugineum | reverse complement strand
CGCTCGTAGCGGCGCTAGTAGCGATAGCGGCGCTACCAGTAGCGCCGCTATAAGTAGCGGTAGCGTGCACAACCCTGTTAGGATTGGTAAACCTGCACAAAAATTGCTTAGTTGTTCCTCGCTGCGGACGGATCATATGAGCTGAAAATTTGTTTAGATTTTTATTTTATTAAAATTTACATTTTCAGAATTTTTGCAATACAAATTTAACTTTTCGTCCAAAATTATTTTCGCCACTTTATCCATTTGTTGCCTAGTTTTGATGAATTCTTACATCAGTTGTTTGATGTCAGCTTTAGCAGTTACTCACGAAAAAGTGTACAGGGACATTGAGGATTTATGGCTGGATGATTATGACGTTGGCTTGTCTATAAATACTGGATTTTATAAAATGATTACGGTTAGTAAAGATAGATATTTTATATTTTTATACTTATCTCAATTCTTTACTATTTAGAGTTTGAATTTCCCTCCTTTCAACCAACTTGCTGAAAATTTTAAATCAGATACAAATTTACTTGTAGCTAATTTTGAAGAAGGGTTTAACAGAGTACAAGAAGATTCCAAATTTGCATTTTTTGTTCCTGGTGATTATGCTTACATCAAAACCAAGTTTAATTGCAACTTATATGTCTTGCCAAAAAGATATTTATCACTATGTGGTTATTTCAATTTCCCAAAAAATTCAAGTCTGACAAAAATATTCTCAAAATTGTAAAAATAGTCAGTTATTACTTACTTTCGTAGTCTTAAAAATTTTTTTTGTCTATAGTATTCATAGATTGAGAACTTCCGGGCTCCTTCAAAAATTAAGAGCTGAATGCAGTGGACAAACACAACAGAATGCTACACTAATAACCATTTTGAAACGTCTTTACACTAAAAGTTACTGCTTTTCCTTTTATAATACTACTAACAGGTATTGCAGCAAGTATTTTTGGACTATTTATTGAATTAATTAAATATGACAAAAAATTAGTGTATGTTGTGAACGAATAAATGTGTTGACATCAAAATTTTAATCCTTTTGTCAATCTGAGTTAAAATCTTTTGAAACTCAACACCAGAGGGGGAACGACGACCAACAATTCACTGGTTAGGCTTATCGCAAGTGAACAGATCGGAGTTGCGATTGCGAACTTCAAAACCAAGAACACTGTACCTAGAGCTGGTTATATAGTGTTCGTGTTCTAACTGATGAGTCAGATTACTGATTATAGGCCCTACTAAAAATATTGATTAATCAAATTGTTAATTTTAAAGGACGTAACAATAGGCACGTTGTTACACACCTACCTATTGTTTAACACGAGCGACGAGCCAATTGTTACAACGAAAATAAAAAATTACGAAAATATAAAAATATAACAAAACACAATTCAAAAACCTGTAAGTGGGTGAGTTCTACCGCCGGCTCGCCACTGGGAGATTAGGGCCACTGTGCTCCCAGTCACAGTTGTAAATTAGGAAAGACAATTTACATAAACTTCACTCACAATCCTTTACTGCAGTAAAAACTATATACAAGTGAATTAGCGCAACAATGTAACTAAGGGTAACCGGGAGTAACCCGGTTACAACCACTCTACGTGAAAAATCGAGTCCAGGCCCAAACCCTCCTTCCACAAAAGTGGCTTATTCTCGTAGAGAATAACCATCTTTTGATTTAACCTTGACCGTGATGGGCTTGAACTTATATAACCGGAAGTCGTGGATCAGACGAAAAATATCAGATGGAAAATTAAAATTGATGTTCTGGACTTGGACAAATTTTCTAGACTTTGACCAAACGTGGCCACAATCCTTTCTCACACTACTTTCACACTTTGCAACTTTTTTTTTATAGGTTCGTCATCGGTTTGCTATTACTTCTTCAATTCGTCAATGATGCTTAATCTTTTACTTTTCAATATGCATTCTTGTATACTAATCTTATTACACTGGTAATGGTGATGGAACTCGTCTGGACGTGATACAATATATAATCCTTTCAAGGTTAAGATTTACATGAACAGGTCGACGCCTTTTTCAAGTTGGTGAAGGTGAAAACGCCAGCCAGACCAGAGATGCCGCGCCCAACGTCGACGACGTGCGATGTTGCCGTATCCAGCGGCGACGACCTGCAACGTTGCCGTATCCAGCGGCGACGGCCTGCGGCGTTGCCGTATCCAGCTCGAGGACAGCCTGCAACTCCGCCGCGTCTAAAGGACAGCCTGCAACGCCGCCGCGTCTAAAGGACAGCCTGCAACGCCGCCGCGTCTAAAGGACAGCCTGCAACGCCGCCGCGTCTAAAAGACAGCCTGCAACGCCGCCGCGTCTAAAGGACAGCCTGCAACGCCGCCGCGTCTAAAGGACAGCCTGCAACGCCGACGCGTCAGCAGGGACAGCCTGCAACCCGGATCGGCAGGCATCCCCCTCCTCTTTCCAAGCTCACGGTTTAGGAACTAACCAACAGTGGGTACTCTAGGCGTGTTAACCACTCTTACAGACCGATGGTGTGGTACAGTTCACATCCCCTCCTTCCAAGGTCAAGGTTTAGGAACGAAACAACAGCGGGCACACTATACGCGTTGATCTATCTCACAGACCGATGGTACGACCGGTTGAAGGACTCTACGTGTTGACCACTCTCACAGTCCGACGGTAAGACCGTAAGATGGACTCTACGTGTTGAGTTAGCAGAGTAGGTAGAAAAAAAAAATGGCGCCATGGGTTCGAATTAGGGTTGGTTCAGATTGCAGGTTCGAAAATTTAGGCCGTAGCCTATCCTTTCGGGCTCGCCAGAGTTGTAAGTGGGTGAGTTCTACCGCCGGCTCGCCACTGGGAGATTAGGGCCACTGTGCTCTTAGTCACAGTTGTAAATTAGGAAAGACAATTTACATAAACTTCACTCACAATTCTTTACTGCAGTAAAAACTATATACAAGTGAATTAGCGCAACAATGTAACTAAGGGTAACCGGGGGTAACCCGGTTACAAACCCACCCTATGGAGGAACCCTCTGTTGCGCCTATGGAGGAACGGTGTTTTTAATTGTGGATAACTTTTTTGTTTATCATTTCTTGGGGAGGGGTGCAACCCCATCCCTCCAAAAAAGCGGGGAGGGGGATCTGGGGGGGGGGCGTAACCCCCTCCCCACAGATAAAAGTAATCATTAATACAAAACCACATGATAAAATCCCTAAAAAATGCTTTGCTCATGCGTGTGCTTTCTATTGTTACGCCATCACGTGAAAATATGGCTGATCATGTTAATCTTGACATGATTTTCAAGTGGAGGTACAATAGTCAAATTGTCGCAAAATTGCCAGAGTTTGGTGTCATTCCTCAAGACAACGAAATCAAGTGTCCTGAAAGTTACTGTGATGGTCATTTTAAGTTAACTGTCGATTTGGGAGTTGCTGATGGAGTCCACTGGGCCTGGTTCGGGTGTGATTTGTTTTCCGAAGAGGAAGACTGTGAAATGCAAAAAGAGGTGATCGGTTGTTTTGTTCTAATGCTTGCTTATTTTTACGTTAGGGTTTCGGTTCTTTACAATTGCTTTTTCCATAAATCAAACTTGTCGCTTTGGAAAATCGTTTGTTTCTGCAATTTGTGGGTCGACAAGTGTCCACTTAAGTTCATCATGAAGCAGGTGCGAATTGCTAAGGAGACGGCTGTCAATTGGGTTAATTTTTGCCGTGAAGTTGTTTTCGATGCGTTCATAGTCAAGGCGACAAAGATTGGTGGACCTGGCAAGATGTAAATTTTTGGTTTTGTGTGTCGTTCCGGTTAGGTTAACATTACTATTTTTCGTTGGTAGAGTCGAGATTGACGAGTCCAAATTCGGAAAGCGAAAGTATCATCGTGGCCATCATGTAGATGGGGCTTGGGTGTTTGGTGGCTACGAGAGAGGATCTGGCAAAGTTTTTATGGTTGTGGTAGAAGACAATGGCAGAAACGCTGTTCAATTGTATTGAACGGTTTATTGAGCCAGGAACAACTATTTATTCAGACTGTTGGAAGGGATACTCTGAGTTAAAGGATCACCCAGACTACCAAAACCTTCAAGTAAACCTCAGTATCAATTTCAAGGACCCTGAGACTGGGGTTCATACTAATGCAATCGAGTCTTCCTGGTAAGTTTATGTTTATAGTTTGGTTAGGTCAGGTTAGGATGGGTTACGTTAGGTGAGGGATGGGTTAGGTTAGATGGGGATGGGTTAAGTTAGGATGGGTTTAGTGAGTAACTTGTTGTGTTTTTGGTCTTAGGCGTCACGCGAAAGCGTCAGGGCCCTATTCGGACCGATGAAAAACATTTTTAGGAGGGTACCTCGCACGGTACATGTTTTTGAAGTTGGTCAACGAGTTGGGAGAGGATCCTCTTCTTCTTTTCTTTCGACTAGCGTGAAATCTCTACGATCCCACATATCATTACAAGGTGTGGACAACGTTGATGAGAGGGATATAAGCGACAATGAAGTGGAATATGAGTTTGCTTAGTGTACTTGTATTGTTAATAAATTTGTTCTCATTTCATTGAAAACTTGAAATTGGTATAACTTTTTTGTTTTTCATTTCCGCCGAAAAATTTTTACAGATTCAGTTTCACTACCCTTTAAAAGTCGCGAAAAAAAATTGCGACAATTCCATTATAACGAACTTTTTCCCAGGAAACAACAAGCTGCTGGTATTTACATCGCTCGACGATACCGGTAATCGCAACTGCAAGGAATCAATGAATAGATGACGGACCTTTTTTAACTACACACATTAACTGTAAGTATATTTAAAAACGGTACGTAATGCTCAATGAAGTTTCAACCGATTCAACAAGTGCAAGAACTACAGAATTATTCTTTGATATTAAAAATTAACTAAAATATAGTAAACCGAATGTAGGAAAATCAAAGATTCTACTTAAGTTCACTTAAAACCATACATTAGATAAGTGTTGAAACCTAAAATTGGTAGGCTTAATTTCCTAACTAATTTAATGTTGCAGATAAGAAATGAAAGTAGTAGTATTGACTGTACGAACAGAAGGAAGCCATCACCTTTTTTCTTCACAATTTGGCGATTATTACTGACATTATCTGTGGACTGTATGCAGTTTTGAAGATATCGCAAGCCACTGGATCTTGCATTAGAGATTCGTCAAACCAAATGATTTTTTTGGAATAAGAAGGTAATGGAGATATTATTTTTGCCTAACACTCTAGGCTGCAGAGTTGCTGAAGAAGGGAAGTGTAATGAAGAAGTAACTAGTTGTGTGTAAATAACCTTGGACTTTCTAATTTTAGCGATGTTTATATAGTTATTCTGAATTCAAAGACTCGTTTCAACTCATCATTTTAGCCATTGTATCTGAGCTTGTTATACATAACGCATTTAGTAATAGCTATATTTAACTTTAACTTCCAATTAGTTTCCAATTGAGTCTCAACAGATTTCCAACAGATTCTAACAAGTTCCTAATGGAGTTTTTATTGGTTTTCTAAAGGTTCTTATTCGTTTCCTAAAGGTTCTTATTAGTTTCCTATAGGTTCGCTTTGAAGTTCCAAAAGGTTCTTACAGGTTTCCCATAGGATTTCTTGGTTTTCTATACGTTCTTATTGTGTTCCAATAGGTTCTAAGGGTTTTCTATTTGTTCTCAGTAGTTTTCTATAAGCTCCTTTTGGATCCCAAAACGTTTTTACAGATTTCCAATAGGTTTCCTATAGGTTCTTATTGAACTCCAATAGGTTCTTAAAAGATTCCTATAGGTTCTCAGTGGTTTCCTTTAGGTTCTCTTTGGATTTCAGTAGGATCTTATTATGGATTTAAACATTTTTTACAGATTTGCTATAGGGTTTTGTAGGTTCCTACAGGTTTGTACAGGTTTCATATAGGTTTTTGTTGTTTTCTGTAGGTTATTATTGAATTTCAATAGGTTCTTATTGGTTTCCTGTAGGTTTTTGTTGGTTTCCAATTAATTCAGTATTACAAAACCCCATTTGGAATTTAAAGTAGGAGTGACTATTCATAAACAAGCATTATTTTTCACAATGCAAAGTCTGTCCTAACAATTTTTAGGCAATGACTGGGATTGATTGAGCTGGTTTACTGCTGCAAAATAGTGTAAAACTTTACGCATGCTTAAAATAAGGTAAAGCCTTTTACAATAAACATGTAAGCTTAAAATAATACAATCAACATCTATAGTCTCATTGCATAAGCCCTTTAGAAACGCCTTCTTTATCACCGCCGTGAGTCTTTAGCTGCATAAACTGAACGTTGTCCTTTTCAAATTCAACTGGTTTGGCTGAGAATAGGACGTGGTACAAAATAGCAGCTGTCATTCCACCAGCACATGGGCCAAGCCAATAAACCTGTAGTGGAGAAAAGTAGCGATTAGAATTTTTTAATACAGTTTTCTAAAGTTTTTTATTTCATGTGACATAATTAGTGTCATTTTTGAAATCCTCTACTTGGCACTTTTCTTTTTTTGGTTTTAATTTCTGAAGGTTTTCATTTTTAATTGTCTAACTACCGGATGTAAGAACCAATAGAGGGGAACACAAACACGTGGATCCACTCGTTTTTTAATGAAAAGTGTTGTTAGAATAACAAGTTATGTAACTTTCCTTCCGCCTAGGGAAATTTATCTGGCCCTAACCTTCAACTTTTTTCATTTTGAGTAGGTTGCATTAAATTTATGCCAGGTCTGACCCAAGCAAAAAAAAAATTGTAAGTAATTTTTTTTTTTTAACTAAAATTTTGTAAATTATACAAATTTATACAAATTTTGTAAATATACAAATTTCACAAAATTTTTGCAATGTAAAATTTTTAATGGTTTTTTTTTTTTCCTGGGGGGTTGAATTATCTCATTCTTTTAATTAAAAAGGGTAACCTCAGAAATTTTGCTAACAACTTTTGCAAGTAATTGGCTACTTTTTTTTGGGGCAAAAATTTTTAGAAAATTTACAAAAATTTTTGCAAAAAAAAAAAATGGCCAATTACTTTGCAAAATATCTTTTGCAGAATTTTTGCAATTTTTTTTACACTAGAAATTCCTGCATTTGAAGGACATTGTCAATTGTTTGTTTTTTTTTTTTTAATTTGCAAAATTTTTACTAAAACCTTTATATAATTTCTGAATTTAACTAGTTCAATATCGTGGACGAAGGTCACTTTGGTCGAATCAGCGGCAATTTGTATTCTCAAAGGATTTCCTGGTTTAAACCTGTTTGCAATTTTTTTTTCTGATATAAAATTTTTTCGCCATTTTTAATTGGTATACTCTGAAGGACAGGAAGAGTCAGTGAAGTTAGCATGTAACACGTGCCTAGTCTAGGAAAAAAATTTGTAAAATATTTGACAATTTGCAAAACTTTCCCAAATTTTTACAAAATGTTTGCTTATGTTGTAAGATTTTGCAAAATTTTTGTAAAAGTAGAAGCAGCCAAATACTTGCGAAATTTTGTAAATTTTTTACTTGGACTACCCAGTAAAATATTACGTTTTTATGTAGCACTCACCCAATGATCATCCCAGTATCCTGAGAAAATAGCGGGTCCCAATGTTCGTGCTGGGTTCATACTAGATCCTGTATACGGCAACTGTGAAAAACAGAGAATTATAACAATTGTTGGAAATTTGGAAATAGTTAAGAATATATAAAGAAAAATTTGATTGAACTACATTTTAACCAAAACTTAGCTCGTAAAAAAATTTTTAAAAATTACAAAATTTTCCAAAAATTGTAAAAAGTTTCCAAAAGTTAGCAAAATTTTCCAAATTTGCAAATATTTTTCAAAAATTAGCAAAATTTTACAAAAATAGTACAAAAATTGGAACCTTTTTACAAACGAGCCAAATTTTACAAAAATTTTTACTCGGTTAAGAAAAATCCACTCACCGCGAATAAATGACACGCTGCGACAGCCAAACCAATAGCAAGAGGCACTGACCCTTTAACATCTGTACGATTCGGATCACAAACAGCACACACCGTCAATATCAATATGAAAGTGATAAAAAACTCAATGGCCAACCCTTGAACTTCACTCACTTCATACAATGTTTTCCCTGCTTGACTCACATCAGGTTGTACATTTAATTCATTCTGTCCAAGGCCACCAGCATGCAAAAACGTGGGCGTAACACCCTTCAATATCCCCGCACCAGCTATGGATCCCAAACATTGCGCGATGATGTAAAGTAAAGTACGAAGTACTGTCGTTTTTCCTATCACCAACATCCCCAAAGTGACTGCCGGGTTGAGATGACCGCCACTTACATGCCCTGTAATTTGAACGGCTGTTGCTACAATTACTCCAGCCGCCAATGCGATTTGCACAACATTCTGATGGCCAAAGTTTATGCTCGATCCACAACCGACAAGTACGATGAAGAGTGTACCAACAAATTCAGCAAAGAGCGCTTTCATAAGGTCGCGGGGTTTTGCTTTCACCTCCGAATAACCAACAATTCGTTGCGCCAAACTATTGCTATCCATCTTGCAGAAAGATGTAGGAAGTTATTTGTTTCTGTTGTGTTTTATCAGAAGGAAGTAATAGTAGCTTATTCAACTAGTGAATTTTCCTTTCCTCTATCGACCAATGAGAATTCGAGTTGTCTGGACTTGCCACAGCTCCACGCGTATGTAGGACACGCCTTTGTGTACTATTCTGGCAAATTGAATTTTTTTTAAGTTTTAACTAGTCAATTAAATGTAAATAATATTGTGTTAGAAGGAAAAAAAATATTTTGTGCTGAAATAGTTTTTTTTCCTTCTTTTGTAATAGGTTGACCTTCTTTGATCAACATACGTTTTTCAAGAGGAAAGGAGGATGTTTTTATTTTTTTATTTTTTTGACCCCCACGCAATTACCACGTAATACCGTATGCGCAACTGGTTATTTCTATTGATTTTGCCTAGAAAAAAACTTACAATTTTTCAATGGAATTGCGCAATTGGAAATTGATCAAGTTTTTGATAGTGGTTTCAGTTGACCTTATGGAAGCATCTTTTGGACTTTTCCATCCAAGAGGTAAAGCACTGACCCAAGTTTTAAAATTTGCAGATTCAAGTATTTGGTTACTTGTAAAACTTCTGCCAAAAAAGTTGTAAATTATCTACAATATTTTTTCTTGGAAAATTCTCTGGTTCTCATGGGAGAAGGTATAGTTGTAGTGATTAATTATAATTAAACGCATTTAACTATAGGTAACACAATTCCTAGAAACAAATTTTCAAAAAATTAAAAAAAAAACAAATAAATAAAAAAAACAAAAACACTGTAATTCCATTTATTGCCAATAGGTGGTGGTAAACATTAGGGACATGTCAACGAAATTTGGCCAGTAATTTACCACATTTTTAGGCTAAATTTTTACAAAATATTTCATGTCTGTGTTATATATGTTACATATGCTGGTGCAATTTGCCACCATAGAGGGTGCAATCCAAGTAAAAAAATTTCCAAAACATGTTATTGGCTGCTTTTTTTAAATAAAAATTTTTCTAAATTTTACCTACTACAGTACACAAAAGTTTTATAAATTTTTGTGGAATTTTTGCAAATTGTCACAAATTTGTAAACATTTTGTGAATTAAGATTTTCATTAGAAAGATAGTTTGTTTTGTGCAACAAGAATTGTTAGTACTTACTTATCAGCAGTGGAGATAATCTTTATCCAAACTGATTAAATCAGAAGTAAACAACAGAAATACATCATTCTATAATTTTCTTGGCCATTGTGAATAAAAAAGATTCCAAATAATTAAAATGGCATCCCATACCTTGACCATCAAGAGTTGACAATCCTAGGAATTTCCTTCAAGCAAAACTATGCATTAATGACACTTTACTAAGGGCATAGTGTAACAGGAGTAGAAGAAGCAGTTGCTCTAGGCTGGACCCTGGACAGATAGAGGCCCGTACCAATGGACCCTGGACAGATAGAGGCCCGTACCAATGGACCCTGTACAGATAGAGGCCCGTACCAATGGACCCTGGACAGATAAAGGGCCGTACCAAAATAACGAAATTAAAACATTCTTTGCACAAATATTATTTTTTTTTCCTTTACAAAAATATTTAGCAAATTTTTCACTATAGGCAATTAATGTTTTTAGTATCATTTATCAAAAAAAAGGGTGAGCATGATTTTTGTTCCAAATGCTAGTTGCACTACTGCTATTTACTGAATTTTATTGGAGTGATAATAAAATAAACTTTTGGGTAACATAATTCAGCTCATATTTCTCAAAAGAATACTAAAGGTAAGAAAAACACTAAAATGTAAAAGAGAAATTGAAAGAAATAAAGCTTAATGGAGCCAGGGCAGGGCTATATGCAACACCACAACCAAAAAAAAAAAAAAAAAAAAATAAACTAAAAAAATTTTTTAAAAACGTAAACGTTTAGAATGATGCCTAATTTTTATAATAATAAAAACCAAGTATACTTCCATTAGGAAATATTTATTCACAAAAAAAAAAGACAAAAAAAATGTAAATGTAAATGTATATTAGTGATTATTTTGAATCCTCAATAGTTCCTCTAGCTAAATCTAACATTTTCGGATATTTCATTTTCTTCTTATCCAACTCATCTTGAGCCCATAGTAGAAGTTTGAGAAGATTTGCTAATTTCGGAGTCGTTGAATCCTGGTTCTCCATTTTCAAAATGGCTGCGTTCAATTCGCTCGCAACCTTCTGTCTATGCGAAGGATGGAGCAAATCTCCGAAGGGTGATTTCTCAGGTTCTTCGAATGCGAGCAAAGCCAATGTTCGTTCAAGTTCTGACAAAACCTAATAGAAAAATTATATGTGAAAAATCCAAACAAATTTTTAAAATCTTACTTCTTGATTTTCTTCTCCTCGTTCAGCCAATTGTTCCTGCGCAAACTTCAACGCTTCTTCCGTGTTTCTTTCACGAATTAACTCAATCAAATGTTGTTGCTAATTAAAATTATATTAAAATGGACACGTAAAAAAAATTATAATTAACGAAATTCTCTTACTTGCAAATGAAAAAATAAATATCGGTCATTATCCAATAACTCCGGGTGAAGTTTATTCACCATCGCCACCGCTTCTTGGATCCTCCCGTTCTGAATCGCATCTCTAATTTTAATTCTTTCATCCAATGTATCTAAATCAACCGAAGGTTTCACTCCAGACTCCATCTGGAATTTCTCCGCGGCTTCTTTGAAACCTTCTGCCAAGAAAACACAAAATTAATTACCCGGAATAATTTGAATACTCAAAAATTTCAACTACCAGTTACTAAATAATTCATGATTAGTCTATTCATGTCTGCTCGTTGTATATGCAATCCTTCAAGTCTCTCCATCCACTCGTCCTTATAGACGTCTTCTTGCTTATCACCAAAACTCATCCCGTACGCGCTCAACAAGAGCGTCCTATAAAATTTGTATAAGTAATTAGTAATCATAAAAATACTAAATAAAGACTTTAACTCACTCGTCTACACCTCCTGTTTCCTCCAAGATGGCTAAGGTATAGTACAATATACAATATTTATAACTATCACTCGTGAATGCGAATCATTGCAGTAAGGTGATAATAAACGCCAATATGGCCGTATTATGATTAGACAGCGCCACCTATAATTTACAATTTTATTTTTAAAAAATTAATACAGACATTTACTAATTTGTTTATGTAATAAATATGCCACGTAAATTAAGTTTGTATTAAAATATATTTAAGTGTAAAATCGATAAGGTCATTGGGTTCGAGATTAAACTCTTCGGCTTCAATCAAAATGGCGGCTTGTGGATAGGCACGGGAGTTGGTTGCTGTGACAAGATGTAGTTTTGAATAACTAAAAGGCAAAAGGGATCGAAATTAAGTAACAAAATGACGACGGAACGGTGAGTAAACCTTTTAATATTAATTTAAGGTATGAAATCGTACCCGGTTAGTCCGAATTCGTATCTACAATTCGATCAAAACGCTCACACTACACGCTCAAAAACCCCACTGCTTATCAAACATCAAAGAAGGCGCTTTTCTCACATCTCCACACACATTATTTACACTCATTTGGTATAATAGAGATAATTAAATTGGGTTATATTGTATTTTTGTAGGCTTTAAGTCAAGGTAAGTTGCATAATCTCAATGTAAATGGATTTTAATTTAGGTCAAACAGGCAATCTGTACGAAAGATTTGCAGGTATATTTTATTATTTATTTATTTATTTGGTTTTTGGAAAAAAAAGTTTTTAATTGAGAAAAGAATTGAAAAAAAACTTCGAAAAGAGATGGCTTCTGTGTGAACTATTCATTTAAAGTCTATTTTAAGGAGTTATCTAATAGGCATATTTTTAATGTCAAATTTTCATTTCTTAAAGCTGTGGGGAAATTTTAAGTTAGTAAAACTTGGCCTGATCTACTTTCACTTTGGTTATGTGTTCCTTCAACCTAATTTATAGATTAATCAGCACATTTTGGAACACATGTTTTAAGTATTGATTTAAATATAAAAATTCTGAATTTATAACACAATTTTCATACATACAATTTATTTGCCTAGCCCTATTAAATTCAATAAAGTGTATTACACTATGATTTTTTTTAATAAGTAGGCATGGTGTAGTAAAATTTGAATGATTTAATGTTGACTAAACCATTTAGTTAAAGAAAACACAAATTATGACCTATCCAAGATAGATAACCAAAATGTCAACTTTGCATTGGGATTGGTTAGAAAAATGTACTGGTTAAAGGGTGTATACTGGTTTAATCCTATTGGTTAGAGGGAATATACTAGTTTAATCCTATTGGTTCAGATCATCACAATCATGGCGACATTCTAAATCATACAATAATCCTACCTACACTCTTACCACACCAAAGTTAATCCTAAAAGGCAATTGGTTGGGCAACATTACTAAATCAGTGTACAACAATATTTGGTAACCAACACTTGTTGCGGCATTGATATATACATTACTCTTGGTTGTCTCAAGATGGCAGTTTAATCTGAGAGCGCATGCGCACTATCGCTACATGCGATGCTAATGCTAAAACACATGGATTTTTTTCTGCCCTTGTGCCGATCAAAAGGCTTCAACCGTTTTTGGACAACTTGGGTGCGGTAAGAGTGATATGTAATCACAGATCATTAGTATTTGAAATGAAATTATGGTGGGGGAAAAGGACTCAACAAGAGTTGACATTTCTGCCCTTCCAACCCTTAAAGATTTTACTCTAATCTTTCTACGAGTAAGCAACATGAGAAATTCTTCTATTAGCTTCAATTTCCTTCTTTACCTCTCTAGTCGAACAGTTAAAACTAACCTTTGCTCCTCCCCTTAAGGAAATTGATTGTACCCAATTCAATACTGCCTTTAGCCCAAGAACTTTGTCTTGGCCTGCACAGACAATAAAAGAGTTGTTTTTTGTGCTTAATACCATACACCATTACACGCATCATTACATTGAGATGCACAGAAGACCAATCTTTGAGCTAACAATTTTTCTTCGCATCTCAAACAGCTTTTACTCTCACGAATGATTAAAACATCATTGCCTTGTGTTTTTAGCCTTAGAGCTTGAAGCGACACAACAGTTAATACCATTTCAGCCTGTTCGTGCCCGGCATTTTTCTCATGCTATTTTCAAGTTTTGAGCAACCTTGCATCAGTCATCTGTACAGGATAAAAAACTTTGTATATCACGTATATATTCATTCAAAGTAGGAACTTCAACCAGGGACAGATTTAGGTAGATGGGGCCTTTCTTGCAAGCCCCAACTTTTTTCTCCATTATATTAGAATTAAAAAAGTTACAATTTTTTCATGGCCTCTCATGGCAACTAAAAGGCAGGGGCCCTTCTCCCTAAAGGATCTATAAACCAGCCTCTGACTACACCTTATAGTGCCTATTTTATCTGATCACTTGTTGTCACTAACATGAGTCTGTGGATCATCTATACTAACATAGTTATAATTCTTAAAAAACACCAAAGTTATACACACAGTTAAAAGTTTCATTATATCATGAATCATCATGTTTATAGGAAATATTGACCATTGAGAATGCATGAAAGTAAACAAACATTAAAATATTTTATTTTCTCTATCCCCTCCCCAACTTTCTCTGAATAGAACAAATCCAAACAAACATTCTCCCTACAGAACAAATCCTGAATCACCTTCCCAATTGATTTTAAAGTCAAACACCCAATTTCAGCTTCTTCTAAACCTCCTCACCCCCAAGACCCTTGGATTTATCCTTAAATCTTATTCCTAAAAGACTTAAACTTTGCTTCTTTATTGGCTGTTTGCCAAAACTGACCCCAGGAGACCCAAGAGGTGACATTTTTTTTTTTCTCCTCAGTGTGAAACACACTGTATCTGTTACAGTTTTTCTAAAACATCTTATCAAACTAATTTTCTGCTACTTAAATTGACTCAGTAGTTGATGGGATACTTGATAAGTTTTTCTGTTTGTTTTGAAGGGAGTAAAGAGGTTGTCAGTTCTTTGGGAAAGGGAGTTGATGAAATAAGAGAAAAGTGGAGGTAAAAAATTGATGAAGAAAGATCTGATGGAAAATGTTCTTTGGTTGAAGGTGAAAGAAAGCTTAGTAAATTGAAAATGTTTTTTTTTTTCACCCTTGGTTTGTTGCATAATGAAAGGGGAATTGAAAATGGGAGTTTGTCGTAATCAAGAAAGAACCCAAAATCTCAGAATGGGAATTGCATTTTGTAGATAAG
Source organism: Pachymerium ferrugineum (assembly GCA_034686365.1). Classification (NCBI taxonomy): domain Eukaryota; kingdom Metazoa; phylum Arthropoda; class Chilopoda; order Geophilomorpha; family Geophilidae; genus Pachymerium; species Pachymerium ferrugineum. The sequence continues at coordinate 16,798 of JAQGAS010000876.1, read as the reverse complement.
GAAATTTTAAAGTGTGCAATATTTTACATCATTACAAGTTGAAACTGAAGACTATATTCAAGAGGGATGAGCTTAAAGGATCAGTCAACCCTTTCGCCAAGTTAATTTCAGACAGAAGTATACTGACTATGTAATGTTTTGATTAATAATTTTGAGCTGATGGGACAAGGGGAACATTTTGTACCAACAATATATGGTACAAAATGTTCCCCTTGTATATATCATTTTGTACCATATTTTGTTGGTACAAAATGTTTCTCCTTATGGAAGCAGTGCCACGTTAAAACAACGTTTGTTATTGTTTGAAAAAAAAGAAAGAAAGATTATCAGGCTTAACATGGCCGGCAACTGCCAGGACGTACGCGATGAAACCATGCCTTATCAATACAAAGTTAAAGTCAGTAAACATAAATGCATCTACTAATAACTTAAAACAATTAAACTAGAGCTTAATATTTGAGAGAAAGAAAGAAATGGAGCTTAATGTCGCTTATTATTTGAGAGAGGAGTGCATATTTTTACCTTAAAAACCTTTTCGGCAGTGTTTCCATGTTCTACTGCACCTTTAATAAACCGCAACCAATGAATGAATTTTTGTGGACAGTTAGGGCACCAATAGAAGTTTAAGGCGACAAAAGAGAGAACTTGAGATCAGAAAAAAAACAGTTACCCAAAGCCATGACATCATTTAACATGGCTGCCTGATTATTGAATGGCAATACTCGTTGCAGATATGTGTTACGTGGCTGGCAGTTTTATTCTGGAACGTTTCTCTTTGTAAACGACTGTTAACTAGGAATTTCTTTTTTAACTGTCAAGTAAACAGTTTGTAAAGATTGTGTGTTAATAATAACCATGTGTACAAATGTATAAGTGAACGAAACTAATAACACCCTGTCATCCATGCTGTATCTTCCTGTAAAGAAAACAGTAATAAAATCCAGAAAACTTTCTTCAGTCGCAATTTAAAGTCTCAGTCAGGAGGAAACTCTTTGCATATTTTCTCTCCATTCTAAAGCCTACACAAGTGATTCCCCTTCTAAGCTACTCTTTTTGCTTCTTCAGCATCAGGAAGTTCCCATTCCATTACACCACATCTCAGCTGTTCATGATTTCTCAGCTTGCAACACAAATCTGTGCATAGAATCTTGTAAACAAAATCGCTACAAAGCTCTCCCCTTTTCTCTTACCAAACACACATCCAAGAAATATCTTTCTGGGAGTAAAAAAATCAAGATATTGGATACAGGAAATGAAATATATTATGAAGAGATTGTTCAACTGGTCATTTCCTAGAGTAAAAATGTCTGGCGCACCCTTCCAAAATCAATATCAAAAATTACTCTCAAGATTCTTCCAAGAGATCAGTGCTGAAGAGACATTTCCTTTTTGGAATTAAAGCCCAGGAGGTACAAGGTTAGAAACTCTGGAAATGGATTCAGATTATAATCAGAATTATATTAAGGGAATGACCTGATGCTTATCTTTACTTGGTTCGGGTCTAATGGAGACTGAAGATCAAGGACTAATTCTGCAGCTTTAATTACATCAAGCGAGTCTTCCAGATTTCTTAAAAATTTATGTCAAAAAGTATCTTAACGATTGCCTCAATTTCAAGAAGCTTAATGCCTGCCAGCGACAACTAGGTATGCAACAAAAGCAAGTTAAGCCATAAAGCCTAAGTATAAGCACAAGACTTTTTAGTAGGCTGAAACACAGAGATAAATAATCATGTAGTTTGAACTTAGATGTTGAGATAAGACTCCTCAAAAGGACTTTTCACAGTATTCTTTTTTTTAATGTTTGCAAACAAAACGAGTGCTTTGGGCCAAGTGTAATCATACACAGTCACCTGTGACATGTTTATTGCGTGACATGAAGTGTTAGGATGGGTTCACACATGGATTCACATTAGTTACAGTGCAACGTGAGACGAGTGCTAAGTACATTTTGGGAGTGATTTGTTGTAAATGTGAAATGACAGTGGTTGTAACTGAAGTCTGAAAATGAAAAATTGGATTGGTGGGTTTCGATGTAGAAAAATCTGAAATCTTGTTGCTCCGTGCGAAAATTTTCGATTGGATCAAGATGGTTGTACGAATTCTGCTTTTCTGATCTGGATTTTATTGTAGACAAATGGAAAATCTAAGACTTCCTTTTTTGAACTTTGGAAATTGCTATCACTTGCATCTTTTTTAGAATGAATGAAATGGAAGGTTTTTTTTCCTCCCTATTTCTTTTCTTATGCTCAAGCTGCTGCAACCAATCAATTTTTTGTGCTGGAAAACCATAGAAATACAATGGTGCTGAAAATTGGTTTGCAATGAGTTATGTTAATAGTATCACATGCATTGAAGTCTCCATCTACATGCATGCTGTCAAGAAACTGCAAATAGGCTCTAGTTGAGACGATCTTAAAGCACTGTGTAATCAACGAGAACAATCAATGGTAATTTAAGGGGGGGAAAAAGATACAGCAAAGCATTACGAGAACTTAAAGTAAGATGAATAAATACAAAAGCTGATAGTTTAAGGGTAGATTGCACTAATCTCGGTTAAGACTAAACCTGGTATAAAATGTATGTATTATTATTACGTACATTGCATATACCAGGTTTACCCTTAACTGATGGTACAACCCCACCATAACCCTACTTTTACGTGCAGAGTCTTAATATTTCGACATTTAAACAGTATGTTTCCCGTATTCCATCTTATTATTACTGGTGGATGAGTTGTTTGCAAGGGATAGTTTTCACGCGTCACCCAGGATTATTTTTACTGTGCATGTATAGAACAATTGACTTCCGGTTTTAAAACGGCTATTGATCTAATGGGCTAAAGTAACGAGTAGGTACCAGTTAAATTCTTATTAGATTAGCAATGGAACTGTTACTGCGTGCATTAATAGATATATAGTGACAAAGGCTGGTGATTTTTTAGGAGCTTATAATGAAATACACTCTAAAGCATTAAGCAAAATGGCATCAATTCAGAATAAACACTGCATTAACCCCATCCTTATTTCTAATGTAATTGCACCAAGGTTATAGCTTATCCACGTATGAGGCTTATCCCCAACGTCTTATTCTTATGCATGCTTAGGTTGGGATTGTTTTGTAAACATGTAAACATAGTGTAAGTCACATGAAAAAGGATATGCACAGTGTTAACTTTCAACTATACGAGTTTACTTTTAATAACTGAAGAAAAAAGAAGCATCTTAGACTGGCTGTAACAACAGTTTAAATTTACCAACTGCTGAAAACTGTGGTAACACCAAAGAATATCGATAATTGGCTGATACAAGAGTATACTTTTGTACTAGAGCCTGAACTCCCAAGGCTGTTCATTGTTGAACTCGCAGCCAATAAAATTCACTTAATCAGCCACTTCGTAGGTGACTTAATAAAAGTAATCGTTCTTGTATCGGCTGGTTATCTACATTTTTTAGGTGATACACAAAACCAACACAAAATAGTGTACAGCTTATGTTTGCCATTGTCCACTATATAAGAAATAGAGAAGACTAGTGCTTTTAAATGATGAGTTCAGTGCATTGATTCTGCCCAATTGACAAGTTTCGCTGCATAAAAGTGACAAAACGTTTGCTTGTTCTTCAACTTATACTAAGTACTCACATTTTTTAAAGCAGCATTTTCTTTTACTGTATGTATAGTGATATCATATTAAATTTTCATGCAATTAAGAAAATCACAACAGATGACCATTTATGAATCAGTTTATAGATCTTCACAGTAGTACCCAAATTATTGTTTCAATTTCAAGATGGTTCTGAATTGTTCAGATCTTTCAAATTGCCAAAAGCATTGATTTTTATTTCTCTTCACTGATTTTATTAAAATCACAACAGATGACCATTTATGAATCAGTTTATAGATCTTCACAGTAGTACCCAAATTATTGTTTCAATTTCAAGATGCTTCTGAATTGTTCAGATCTTTCAAATTGCCAAAAGCATTGATTTTTATTTCTCTTCACTGATTTTATTGGCATTAAACATGACAGAAATGGGTGTGGGTACACCAGTTCAAGGAAATAAATTATGATTTATGAGTCTATTATTTATTTTAGTTTGATTGGTGACATGGCGTACACACTTTGGTTGACAAGCATTTCTCTATGCAATCCAGTCATTTGATGAACATGTGAATAAACCTTGTATGGTTGGTTGAAGCTTTAAAAAGTCTAGTGGATATTTCAAGAGAAAATAAACCTCAGTTTAAGAGAAATAAATGCAGTTTCCTGTTGCCAACAAAATGGCGCAGGTGTGGACGGATGGATAAAGCAGCTGTTCTGCCCTGCATCCTAATTACCTTCAGGTTTTTTTTTCCCTCACAGAAAAAGCTTTAACAGAGAATAAAGCTGTAGTTTACTGCACTGGTGTTGTAGATTAATGAACAAGCAATGTTTTTGAATATGGTATGTTCCTCTAAGAATAAGTCTGTGGTTATGCTTAAAGAAGAGTTAGGAAACAAGGAAGGGTTGATTGTACCCACAACTGCTTAGTTTGTATAAACCTCAGTTACTTTAACCGAAGAACCAAACCTGATGCAGGTTGTACCAAAACCATATTATCAGAAAGAACTTAAAGTATTGAACCTTGATTTTACTGCCAAGACTTGTGATTGGATGTATTTGATCATGTGATCTGTGATTCCACATGCCATACCATCAAAGGGGGCCACTGTATGGCAAGTACCTTTGTTTCCAACTTCAACAATTGTCAAAATTCCTTTTGATAATTGATAGCGTATGATGTCGCAACATGATCCTAGCTTTCCACTACAATATATCATAGCCAATCCACAACAATCGATTTAACTAAATAACAGTTCAAAATTAAGAAATTTAAGTATCGCATACGTAATTAGACGATTGCAATCTTTTATTTAAACCCAACTTATCTAGGGGTTGACTGTCCCTTTAAGTTTAGCCAGTTTGCTCCAGTCGAATTTCGTCAAATGCATTGTAAGGTTGCACAAATGGAAGTCGGACCGTATTCGAATAATCTAGGCCTAGTCCGAAATTGCAAGATTCACACAATTCAGCTATAACTCACACCAAATCAATTCATTACTGTTCGCAGTGCCAAAACGTTGGTTAAACTGGCTCTCTATTGCAGTCTTTTCAAAACAAAAAATACTTTTATTCGCTTGATTTTTTTTTTACAAGTTTTAAAACAATGATACGAAGTGTGAAAACATAACAATAAATATATATATTGACTCTCATGGCGACCACCAATACTAGCAATCCTTTGGAATTTTTTTGACGAAAAATCGAAGACCCAAAATCTCTTTGCTAGAAGTTTTGAGCATTCTCAAATAAAAATGAATGCAACCGTTCGGGTACATGAAAAAGGTGGTATTGGGGAACAGGCCCAGCAGTTATCTTACCTGTAATCAGAATCTTAATGATTTACCACCTTTCCTATGTACCCATTGGTCATTAGAAACGCGTGGACCCCTTTCTAATTCCATACGATACAAGTCTATACTGTTAGATATTCAGTACAAAGATTGTGTCGTCTAACTCTGTCTTATTGCTTCACAATCATTTTGTTGGTCACATAACACCTCCAACAAAATCAACTCATCTTCAAGTCAAAACTGCTTTTCAAAACTTTGTATTCACCCTTTATTCTCTTGAAAACACTACTGTTTACACCAGACTCCATTCTTTGAGAAATGAGAAGGCTCTATGTATGCATTACAAACGATCAAAATAAACCATCCAAAACAGTTTTTACTATTTCAAATGCACTAACATACTATTTTAAAACCAGTGAAGCAAAACTCTGGTTGTTTATGTAACCACCATTTACTTAGCAAGTCGTATTTATATTCCTTTGTATATTCAACTCTTATTTTTTTTTTTAATATCAAGGAAGTCTTCTATTTTTACAATCATTTAGCTGTCCCATTTTTTACCTCAAAACCCTGATTTACATATGTATGGTGAGAGGAATATTAAATCAGTTGGCCCCTGTGTGGCAGTGAATTCTGATTTGTCAAAAATAATTTTTTTTTACTCAATCTTGACAAGTTGAAAAAAATGGGAACTGGAAAAACATCCTTCAGTTTTTAATTAGTTATTCTCCACCATATTCAAGTTGATGTTGTTCCTGCTGATTGGACTGTCTTTTCTCCAGCAATTGATTTGGCAAGAAAGAAAGGTAGAAGATTTTTTTTTTTTGTTTAACTCATAAGCTTAATAATATATAAAGTTTTAAGTGAATTTGCACTTGAGTTAAAACAATGTTGATTAATTGGTAATGTTATAAACAATTTACAACATTAAAACAACTTTTAAAACAAACTAAGAAAATTAAAAAAAAAGTTGTATACGTATTCTTAGTTTAAGACTGCATAACAATAAATCAAGAGACACCACATTAAAACTTTAAGCAAATACATATATGTCAGCCAATTGAAATTAATTCAACTTACTTTCAACTTGTTTACCAAAACCTTCCCCAACTTCTGAAGAAGTAATCAGTACAATTGCCTTACTAGAATATTTTCCCAACTCTTGGGGGTGTTACTTGGCACCCAGCAGGGAAAAGAATAAGAAATAAGTGTTTAGTTCAAAGCATTATTTTTGCCTCTAAATTACTCTCACATGTTCTCCAGCAACAAAGTTTTGTTTGGCCTGATTTCCAATTATTTACACATTTTATAAAAAAATGAACTTATGAGTTAGTGTTCACTAAGAATCAGATTTCTGTTTTAAATACCTAATGTTATGCCTTCACTAGGGTAAAAGTTATAGAAAATATTTTTCTGAGTAAAATATCTTATAGAACTTAGTGATTAAACTACTGGTGGAGATTTAAATGCTTGTTATTTGTTAAAAAAAAATCAGCAATAGAATTTATCCCTAAACATCGACATCATTCAGGAATGATGAAGAGCTATCACCAATCAGAGCAGAGCAGAACAGACTAAAGATAAACTGTTGGATGCTGAAGTCGACTAGTGTAACCTAACTAAAACTTAAATAGATATTATACCGTCAGTATTTAGATTAGGTTAGGTCAGGTCGAACCTGAAATGTCATTCGGCCTTCAAAACTGAACTGGAAGTACCGTGCAGGGTACTCTGGGTATACCCCGCGTTTTCTAGAGACCTACGTTACGTTACAGTAATAATTTTTACATGGTTTTAATTAGGTACAGTTAGGCTTAATGCCTTAACTTTTATTGTTTCTGAATTCTGTTATACATTACTATTACTGAAATATGATCATTGTTGAATCATGCACTTTGTAAATTGTAATGTATTAAAGTCTGTGTCTTGGTAGTACAAACATAATTTTCATCCAGTTTTCAACTAGCATATAGGTGTACACAAATATTAACTTTCCTCAGTTGATGTTGCGTAGCATCTGTTGAGCAGGGCGATGCTGCTGCTTGAGAATTATTCTACATCTCTCTGTGGCCTTACAATGCGTTATTTGTGCGTTATTTGCTATATTATATGCTCTTCACATCACTGCAATTGGTTTAGGTACACTATTCATATCTAATAAGTTTTTACTTGAACGCCTTTCAAATAAAGGTTGATTGTCAAAAAAGTTAAATTGTAAAACTAACTATAGCTTTTCGATTACAGGTCGAACCTCTTTAATACGAACTCGAAGGGACCAAAAAATTTTGCCTCTTATATTGAGAGTTCTTATTACCAATATAGCGAATTATTTCGTTATATCAAAATTAATGAAAATCTTTATGTTACCTCTGTAATATGAGAAAATATATTCACTAAAAGACAACCCAACGAACTCAAATACTTAGAAAAACTTGACAACTTTCAGATAATTAAATATTGGCATGCAAGCCTGCGTCTGAAATAAATTGCAGCAGTTTACGAAAATTAAAAAAGAGAAGATATACAAAATTTTATAACAAACAAAGCTTTAAACTTGTAAAAATGGTTACAAATGCGATCAAATATATTTACTTTAGCTAATTTTTTCCTTTCAAAGTAAAAGCTGCTTTTACTTGATACTTGAAAACCGGAAGTTGAAGGGTCTCAATGTGCAGTTGGTTTAGACTTTGCAAATATACGGTGTTTGAACTCTCAGGCACAACTAAAGTATTGCGTGACTCCAATAGAATAAGAGATTGCTATGCTAAAATAAACTATGTCTTTCAAACTTTTCTAAGGCTTGTAACAACCATAGTCCATAACAGTAAATAATTATATATTACATCTTTGCAATGGGTATTTTATTGTAAAATATTGTTTTGCAATTTTATATTTACCCTTCTAGAGGTAAACAATTTCTATATTTAGAGATAACAGTCTTCTACTCTCCAGATATTTTGGAGAAATTGTTATTGCTATAGAAGATAGGTTGCACTAGGAACTTCAATTTATTACTATTCCATTTTATTAAACTAGATGAAATAAAATTGGATTTTTTTCAGGAAACTCTTGTTTTGATTTCATATAAGCAATACAGTTGCATAATATTCTGGCTGCGATAACCTATAAATCTTTATAAACCTTAAAATCATTTGCTAAAATATAATATGATTAATTAGCTTTTCATGTTTGTTTGTGGGTATATAAAGTCAGCCAGGAGCACTCTGAAATCAATAAATGATAACATTTGATTGCATTTTGCTTGGGAACTATTGATAACTATAATTAGTGTCATTGAAAACAAGATTAATAAGTGTGCATTACATTTCTTGGAAATTCCTATAATTGTGTAATTGAGTAGAATAAAAATCTTGCTGTGATCAGTATTTCTTGCAGTAAAAATCTAAAATTGGAATAAATATTTTCTGTTTGACTTTTATGATTTTAGATAATGATTGTAATATCATAGCTACTCATTTAAATGCAGAAAGACCACTGCAAACACTATATTCATTAGACCACTTAGAATTATGTGGGTCTTTTCAAATACGCCAAAATAAATGATAGTTAGAGCTTTTAAGGCTAGGAAAATGCCCTAAAGCAAAGGATTACATTGTAATATTCGGGCACAACACCTAAAATAAACCCTACAAAAAAGCCCTTCAGTGATGTCACACCTAGGGAGTGTTTATTGGATTTTAGGTACTTTGTTACTAATTTAGGAGCGGTTCCTTGTCACCAGATGGCCAGAAAGCACAAAGAAGAGCCAATTTAGTCTCAAAGGTGATTAGATACCTTATGGAATTGCATAATAATCTTATCCAGAGTTAAATATGGCTGAAAATTGGAGGGTTATTTTGAAAAAAAAAGAGAAGAACCACTTTATGGTACCTTTTTCCTCTCTTGTCACTTTTTTGGGGTAAGTGAAGCAGATAAAAATGTGCAGAGACATGTGCAGACTTGTGTGCAGTTGTTTGATATTGTGGGCATCTTGTGTTGACAAGTAAAGAATTCAAGGGGAGGTGCTTCTCATATTTCACCAGGTTTTGGTGAAAGTATTAGTTGGGGCTATTGGAGCATGAATTAAGAGTTTTCGTCCTTGGGAAGTTTGTGGTAATACGAGCATGTTTAAAAGGGGGAGGGAATGATGGGGAAAAATTAGTTGACTGGTTAATTTTTGGTTTCAGGAGTTTTGTATTGATGAGTTGGTTTCGGATTTGACGGTAAATGAAGCATCGTATTTACACTGGAAATAGGTTAGAATTAATTCAGGATGTCACTGAAAGGATAAAGAGCTTCAAATTGCAATTAATGGGCTGTTGGTCATTGCTAAGAGGCAGTATCTGGGCTGAGGTAGTGGTAATCTAAAAATAGGTGTGAGAACAAAAGACAAAGACTTGACAGCAGTATCTGGACAATGGTAAGAATATGGAGATTTTCGTGCTTTCACACGACTTTAGTGGCTACGAATTTTATTACCAAGGCTGTGTACTTTAACTTCTCGATTAATTGAAATATTGTTAAATGTTGGTGTTATAGAGAGGAGAGATAGAAATTACACTTCGTTAGCATCATTCGTTCTCCAACTTGTCTATTGCCTTAAACACGAGTGCCAAATGCCACCGTACAAATCAGAAAACGGCAAAACAATCGTCCGAGCCATGCTTAGATTGGGCGGCCGGGCAGCACAATCCACCACCTTATTGCCCGGAATATCAAAACGACTTGGAACCATAATATAATATCGTAAGGTCATACATCACACATACATGGGACTGTTAAGTTGATGTGTATCAATTTAAATAGATTATTGTATCGAATCAATAGAGATAAATGAATTAATATGTGATCAGTTTCTTCGTCTAAAATGAATGTCACAATAATGTAACAGTTATTTGATGGATAACGAAATTTCTGTTAAGTCTTTGTGTAATAAACATTCATTTGTTATGGTCCTGTCTTATCACAAGTCAAAACAAATGTGTGGGGTGTTACTTTTTCATCTTCTACCCAATCTTAAAAAAGCAGACTTATCTTAGCTCAAAGAATCATTCTCCCACTCTTCCCATTTAACGAATGATCTCGAAACATATCCTCAAACTAATTAAGTCATCTGTCAATAATTTCCAATACAACTTAATTTAAACTGATAAAGTGACATTTTGATATGCATGTTAATCATCCCTGAATCTTTAGTTCGGTTAAAAGAAGAAATAATTTAATGTAGCCGACTAAATAAGTTTAAAAGCTGAAAAGTTAAGAAAGCAGTTACCTGGTATGGAATCAATTGTAATATCTTCAACTGCATCTTAAAGATGTAAAATAATTTCATATTACAAAAAGGCTTAACATTACCAGCAACTACCAAGGTGCTGATAAGGAATCAGGTCCAATACCAAATTTAGTATCTATAAAAAAACTTTCATGACAAATTATACACATTAGGAAGAATTAAATGCAACGAAAATTCAATATAATAACTCACATACTTAGCTAACAAATTAACTAATTTAATTAAAAACCTGGTGCGGAGCATCGAGCAAAATGCTAGTTAACATTATTTTCGTAGCTAAAGAAATCGATTTTGTAAAAAATTTCTGTGCTCTAGGGAATAAAAATGTTTCTGGAGGAATAGAGTATTTTCAAAATGAATTGAGAGGAATTTATTAATATAGGTGCAAAAGTAGAATAATTGCAGAATTGTCAGTCAATTTTCTGAATCAAAGTTAGCCGAAGCGAAAACTCATTAACGGTGTTCAATGTGGTGTTGAATATTATTGGAAATTGCTGATATGCTTTAAGAGAGGAAGACCAAGAAGTAGAAGGGAAGGCAATTGAGGTCAGAGACCTCTTTGGATGATTAAATGCAGAATGTCAGATAAGAGCACTCATCAGATTCAATTCTTTCCTCCATTTTGGGTGCTAGACTAATGACTAAGTAGTGATAGTGGCTTTTGTTGGTACAAGATATTTACCAGATGGTTGATGAACTTAGAAATATAGTCGATTTAGAAGTCTAATTAAATGGAGATTGGACTTGGGAAGGGTTTGACCTTTGGAGTTTATTGCGCTGGAAAAATGAAGTGATTTAAAAATGCATTTTTGATGAACTAGGTTGGCTAGCTAGAATAGTATGATTATTGGTATACATTTTGGTTCTGTAAATCTAAGGAGACGTTTGATATTTCAAACAAGGGCAGTGTAAAAATTTTGGAATCGATTGATTTGTTCAACTTTATTAAACTTGTATTTTATTAACCTAAAGGCTTTTGTTCATTTCTGAAATTATTGTTGTAATTAATTTTGAAATTGTTATTTCCATATAAATGAAAAAATAATAGTTCAATAATAGAACTTAGTGTTGGATAAGTGTATTTCAAAGTATTGTAATGTATGCATGGTTATCAACAATGTAACAGTTATTATGAATGATGTCCTGTACAAATGGGACATGTGTAAAGTTATTCACAACAAGATATGGGCCTAGCACGCTTCCACTGCGTTATTCACAACACCTAGTTCAATAAGTTCATGGTGAGGACAGTCATTTTGTCCAAAATTCAATGCGAGTTCATCTTCTGCCGGATCTTATTCTAGAGTGTGAGTAGTCTGTAAATATGTAAAACATAAAAATACAAGTACATGTGAAATCATGGCTGCCAATGCACGGAATTCTCTAATTCAACCGTCTGTTCTCGTTTATTCAATTTCTGTGGTCTTCGCTTAACTGGCAGCGGTAGAAAACCAAACCAAACTCTTCGGTCAATATTTAATTAAATATTGCACATCTTAAGAGTTAAATATTCAATTTCTTCATTCCAACCAAAGGCAGAAAAATAAATTAGGAAAATGCAAATATCCACAAATTCTTCAGAGATTTGTCTCAAATTTACATCGATAACCAGTAAATTTTAATCCAATTATTCAAAACCCTGCTTGTCCTTCCAACTGAGAACAATTTGCGAAGCTTGAGAGCATCTTCCTTATGTTAGTTTTCCTATTGCCTCTTTTATTAGACAATTGTAGAGCTTGACATACCATCCAGAAACAACATAGGGGAAGGGGATATAAAACGAGGGGAATGGGTATATGTGGATATATTTATCTTAACTTTCCCCTCTTGTTATGAAGAGGGAGGAGATGAAAGAAGATCTTGTTTGATAGCATCTTGAGTCATTTCCCATCAGCAAATGGCTGCCATTTTGATTCTATGACATGTTTTTCCTAGAGGATCCAAATGTGTAAGTATTTAAACATTTTAGGGTGAGTTGCACCATACGCAGAACCAGAAATTAAACTTAGTTTAAGACTTTTGGTCAAATTGTTATGTGATAAGAAGTTGGGTTAGATAGGAATATAAAATGACTAATTCTTTTTGTTCCTGTTAGGAATCTGTATATTTAATGGCCTGAGTGACACAAAGGGTTTCTTTGCACAATTAAGTGTCGTACTTTCCGTTTTTTTTTTTAACACGTGTGTGTTATGTACAGTGAGATGTGTCGAAAACTCAAACATTCTCAAAATCTCATCAAAATCCTGAGATATTGACGATTGAAGTTTAGCTATAAAACGTTGTGGTTGGTCGGTCGCAAAACTGTCAGCCAATCACATTGTCGCGCCAAATTAAAAATCTCTCACTGCTTAAAAATATTGTCACCAAATGCTTTTTCTTGTGCTTTTTGTTTGCTTTTTATTACAAACTCATGCTACTTGATTATAGAAGTCAAATATACTAGTATGAATATAGAAGAGCAATATTAGAATACTATTTTGGAGACTGATTTTGAAAGAAAGAAATGAGGCTTAGTTTCGCCAGCAGCTGCCAGAGCTATTCGTGATGGGATGACACCAAATTAATACGAATACAAATCAGTTCAAAATCATAAACCTGAACATTACTAAGCTTACAACACAATTCAACAAGAAAGAGAAAGATTGAAAAGATAAAATGTGTTCATGTACTGATCCTTTATACATTGACTTTTCTGTCTGGTGCATCAGTAAAACACCACAAACTTAAGAATGTAATCATTATAGGGCAATGTCGCTTCGGCAGTTCTAATAATGGTGGCGCGTCGGTACTACCAAGTGGATTTATTTCCGGTTCCATCCGGCAATACCGACGCGCCACCATTATTAGGGTACTGCGGTCATTATCAGAACTGCCGAAGCAATACCACCAGAACTTAAAGGGACACTAAACCCTTGAGACAAGTTGGGTTTAAATAAAAGATTGCAATCGTCTAAATACGTATACAATACTTAAATTTCTTAATTTTGAACCGTAATTTAGTTTAAAATGAAAACAATCCACCCCGTGATCTAAACCAACCATGAGATCAATTGTTTTGGACTGGCTGGGCAACAAAAATTGATCCCATTGGATTAACCTATACTCACTAGTGAGATTGTGCAATACCTTTCTTATATTAGAAACTTCGCCTTATGCTTATACCAGCAACTGGTAAATACAAGCATATGACAAAGTTTTAAGCACAACAAAGGTTTTGAACAATTTTACTACTGCACAAATTCAGTAATTTGCATAGAGTTATTTATAATTTTCAAAAACTAAACTATAGTTTATACCAGTAAAAATATTGTGTGAGAATTTGTTACCCGAGTGACACATCAAATAGTTAAATTAATTGAAACAACATTGAAGCAACCGATCGTTAATAATGTACAATTTTGAAGAATTAAATCTGAGTTGAAGCAGAAAAAGCAGATGTTAGGTTTAAATCTTGGTAAAAGTGTGATAAATCAATTGGAAAATGTGGTCTGGGTTTTAAAAATAGACATCGAAAAAAAGTTATTGAACTTCTTAGTGGATTTTCTCAAGTTTTTTTTAAAGAAAAACAATCATGCGATTAGAATGCATAGGTGAAGCAATTTTTGATGGCGGTGGTTTTATTTTAAGCTGGTTGACTGAAATTGTTGAGTTGTGAAATGTGAGGTATTTTGATTTACTAAGAATTAAGTTTGGGGACATTGCACTTTGGGAGATATGAGGAGAAGAAACATGTTGAGCAGGTAGGAAGTTTACAATCTTATCTATAAAGAAAAATGAGAGATTAAAAATGGTTATTTGTTGTTGCACTTGAGATGTACTTTTGATGATTTTTATTTTGGGGTTAAAGTTGGTCATGTTATTGAAATTTTTCTTGCAAACAGTTTAATAAACTGTAATAATTTTGCAGTTTCCTTGAAGTTTTTCAGAAATACTGGTATTACTGCAGTTTATCTGCATTTATTTTTCACCGTGGATTTTCTGCAGTTTTTCTAAACTATTCACGTCATTGCATTTTCGATTGGGAAAAAAAGTTATATCAGTTATGGATTTTGACATGTTTTGACTGTTAAATGAGAATTTTTCTCCATTACATTTAATGCAACCAAGTTTTCTAATATTAATGTGCTATAAATTTCTCCACAAAAACAATTTAATCTCTTTGGAGCAACGTGAAAATTCACACCATAAATATTGTCAATATTTAAACTCTACTCTGAAACAAATAAAAAATCCAAATTCAAAGAATATTAATTCAATTCCAACTTCATAAAAATAACACAATAAACTCCTATATTTTAATCATCACAATCTAGAATATGCCAAGAGATGAAATGAATAAACATAATTCAAATCTCCCAACCAACCACATCCATTTAACTACTTAATTAATTAGTCATGGAATTTGTTAACTGCAAACAAAAACATTCTTTTTTTCTTTCATTCCATTTCCATGTCCATATTTGTTATGTGAAGGTTTTCGGTTGTTGAATCATCACTTTAAACAGTCTGGGAAGATGATTTTCAGCTAAAGGTTGTTTGAGTCAAGGCTGGGGATCCAAAGAGCACAGAAACACAAAAGAAATGAGTTTTTTTTCTGCTTAAGTGCCAGATTAATGGTAATTTCTTCACTTACGACTCTTACACAAATTTTTATCAAATAACAATCTAAGGATAATTGCATTCGTTATTTTTCTTATTTTTGAAAAATTTTAATGAGATGATAAAATAGTTTTGACTAATGATCAAATTTTGTTTATTTTCAGAGTGGAATGGGTGGAGATAATTGAACCAAAGACTAAAGAGCACATGTATGCAAACCTCACCAGTGGAGAATGTGTTTGGGATCCACCAGCAGATGTTCTTGTGTAAGTTTTGCCTTGTTTTCACATTACTTTTCAACTGGATCTGTTTGTGGTTTGAACCTGAACCTTGCAATAAGATGCCAATCGGGTGGTGATGTCATTGGGTATCAGGTTACTATTTTTAAACAACCCCTCAGCCTGGTTGTCCACATGGCTATATGACATGTCCTGGAGTATTATGATGTTGTTCCTTTTGCCAAACTTGGTTATGGCTTCAATCTAGATAATTTGTGCATTGTGAATGCAACTTGACTATCATAGTCTAGACTAAAAAATCCTTGAACTAGATCAAGACAGTCGAGTTCTTTAAACTAGATCAGCGCAGAGTCACGATTTAAATGTCTTCCTATCATGCACCACACCATTCTTGAAAAATAAAATGGCGCCGGCTAATGCGAAAGCCATATGGGACAAACGTAAAATGTATGTGGCTGCATTTTCAGGGCGAATCACCATATTGTTATTGTTATAACAGGGCTCACCAAATACAATTTTGTGCTCGCAGCAAATTGCCGAAATAAAACTTCATACTCAATGCAATTTACAGCAAAAATTAAAATTGAAATTAAGTGTAATAGCACAACAGTCGTAAAACCGAAAAGCCTTCGATAACCATTTAAAGGAACAGCTGACAGCCGACATCTGATGGCGAAATGCTGTTCCCAGAGACGCAGTCTCACACAGCAAAGTTAAAAACACTCCCGGCAAAACCGTTAAACCTGAGCCCCGTTATAGGCATTTATTTTGCGATAATAATATTATCGTAGGTACTGTCAACAATCCCATGCCACTCGCGAGAGTAAAGGCGTATGCGACCAAAGATTTGTCTTCTGTAATCGTAAATAACGAAAGTGTCACAATGAGTGCATGGAAAAATTATAACTTTGGAAATTTACTGTAAGCAAGGTAACTGCTGTTAGAATGTTAAATTTTCGTAAAGGTATATTGTACGTTTAATTTACATTTTGGTACATTATACGTTACATTTACGTTACGATAAATTTTAAGTTAAATCTACTTTACGGTGTATTTTGCTAAATTTACATTACGATATATTTTAAGCTAAATTTACTTTTACGGTATATTTTACTTGAAATATACATTACGTAATAATTTGCGTTAAATTTACGTAACAGAATTATTTACGTTACGTAATAATTTACGTTACATAATAATTTACGTTACGTAATAATTTACGTTAAATTTACGTTACGTAATAATTTACGTTAAATTTACGTTACGTAATAATT
>JAQGAS010000875.1:0-31551 GCA_034686365.1 Pachymerium ferrugineum | reverse complement strand
GGGGGGTTTGTGGGTCATGATGTAATTAGGCTAAGAGTTGAATCCTTAAGTTTTCATTCCGGTTGTTAATAAATTCGTCAACTAGTGTCAATCATTTTGTCAGAACTGTTCGATATGCTTCACATGAATAAAATTTTATTTTATTTCTGTATTTTGCAAACATATGAATTTTTTTACTGTAAAATCTTTTGAATTACATTTCAAAGTTTTTTGAACTAGGCTCAACTAAAATGAGAATGGAGAAATTGTTATTCCTGATGTAATCAAAGGGCCATAAAAATATTTTTAAGAGACATCCGGATTCCTTCACGTAATCAACACTTTCTTCACTTGAATAAAACTTTTTTTTTTAATATTTGCTGAAATTAAATTTAATAGATATCAACCATGAATAATTTTTTTTTATTCTTTTTTCTAGAATTTTTCCTCATCTTTTATTGCCGATGGGTTTCTCATTAACTTAATGGAAACCATTATTTTCCTTTAATGTGTGAAATGTTACCAATTTTTTTAAAATTGATGTATAAAATTGTCAAAGATTAAACATGATGAAAGGTTAGTATAAACATTTCACATTATTAGTATTCTTGTTACTTCTCTTCCTCCAATTATTTTTCTATCACTGTTTCATCTGCCTTCCTGTTTCCTTCTTCATATTCAATTAAGTTATTTAATATTTCTAAATTTGTAATACTTTTTTGAATATTTTATACTAATTTACAATTTTGAAACTTCATGTGAAATTTACTGCTTAAAAGTTGTTTGAACTGATTTGTTTAACTGAGTAAATCTATTATAGTTGTCTTACTTTAAAAGTTTCTAATTTTGTCACTAGGTGGACAGTAACTAAAATGGTAAAAATAATGTCTTATTTTATTAATTATTAGCTCAAATTATTAACATAGACCAAACACTGCATTAAAAAAATTATTATAAATTTTAAGTTCTAAAATTTGCCGCTAGGTGACTAGTAAATCCTTGACTATTTTCTAAACAACATAACATCAACAACCTTATAATTCCTTTTTCTACCACTAGTGGTGGTAACCATGTTTAACGGTTAATCTGAAATTCTTCACGCGTCTTTTCTAATTTTCCTTAACTCACCTTAAATTAACTCAAAAAAATCCTCTAATCGAAATCACGGGAAACACGATTAAACCAAGAAACTTTCCTTTATTCTCATTTCACGCCTCAAAACCACCCATTAAGAAAACTCCCATGATTCACCACCTACAAGAAACTCGCAGACAACCACACAAAAAAAAACCATTGAAAACATTTCAACAAAAAAATAATAATTACAAAAGATGAATTACATTGTGAAAACACGCAGAAAGAAAAGTGTCTTATCTCGTCCTACTTAAGACTCGTCTCCCAGAACTCATCACTGCAAAATGGCGACATACAGGAAATAATAAATAAGGAAGTGTGACTACTCTACTTTCAGTACATTAATATCAAACATCTTGTAAAACATACACAGCCTAAAGGATATCTCAACGCACCGTTCATTACAAACCAAAAACTTGTAATTTGAATATATAATAATCCAATATAAATCAGTTATAGACCAAAATGTATAACCACAGGCAATGGCCGCAATTGTATAATCAAATGAGGTGAAAAGAAAAAGACAAAAATATAGGCCATCAATTCCACTTGTCATTCTGTCATATTGCATTTAATCTCTCACTTTCTAAATCCCCAAGTCATTTATTCTCCTATTGTGATTTTTTCCCTGATTTTTTTTTCACTGGAGAAAAATTTCTTAAAAGAGAAAAAAGATGATGGCATCTCATGCGTGAACTTGATGATGACAACAACAAAAGATTTTTCAAAGTGTTGATGAAAATTGTGGATGACACAATGCTATTGACCTTTACACAAATTTTGATATTTCGGTCAATTAAATTTTCATTGATTTTGATTATTCAAGCTGATAAGAATTTCGGTTAGAGGAGCAGAAGGAAAAAAAATGGGCATTTATGTCAAGAACCCGTTTCTCTTTCTTTCACAGTCATAATTAAATATTTATACGTTTTATTGTGATTTTCTTCAATAGAGATTTTTTAACTAGAGACTTGTCATTGACCCCGATGCTCTATTGTGTGTTTATTTTTATTTCTTTAAGATGTTAGTGGTTCTTTGACGTTTAAGTGTAAGTAAAAGAGAGCAATTAAATGTGCTCACATAGTCAACCTATTTTTTAATTGTTTTTGTGTTAAAAAATTTTAAATGTAAAGTTGGGTGAAATTATTTTTTGGTTTGGTTGAATGAAAGTTTTTAATTTACACTTTTATAATTATATATTAAATGTTAATTTGCATTTGATTAAGTTTTTTTAAAGTCTGGAATAAACAGGATTAATTTGATTTATTAAGGTGCAAATATTGTGTCTGAAAAGTGGGTTGGTTTTCACTGCCCGTGGCGCGGCGCGGCGCATGCGTGGTGGAGGTAGTTGAAATTGACCAGGTGAGTTTGACGACACACACCTATTCGTCTGGCGTGGTATATAAAGGTTGGAGAGCATCGGAGGAAACTTTTATTTGATACTAACTGGACTTTGAGCATAATAATCAGGTAAAGAAATTAATTTATTTAAATATTTTTTTAATCCTACTTAATTACAAAATGATCGTATAAGCTGAGCAGTTTATTTAGAGTTTTAATTTAATAATTTAATTATATAGTAAATACGGTTTAATTAAGATTTGAAATTTTATTATCTAAGCGAATCACTTTTCATTTTGTTTATTAACTAGTTAATCTGAAAATTCAGTTACGTACTGTATACTTTTAATTTTATTTAATCATCGTTTTACTATGAGTAACTGAATTTGTTTTTTAAAGTTTGTTAAATGTATCACTTAGACATCTATTGAGTTATTTTAATTTTTTTCAGTTATAATGGTTTTTAAAATATTCATTTACTAAAATTTATAAAGACATACAACACCATCACTTAAACCTTAATTATACATAAAAAAAAAGGAAATAATCTTTACCGTAGCAAAGGTTAAATACCTTTCTATACTGGTTCAAACGCCCTTTGGGCAACGTGAGGCAACCGCCCTGCATCTATAATGAATCTTCACAATTTAGAAAGTTCAAAGTTACCTAATGTAGATCACTCGATCGGGTGATAAAACCCTGACTGGGTCGTCATTAAACTTAGCATCAGGACGATGATCCAAATTAAAGGAAACAAACTTATCTCATCATTTTTTAAACATAAAAATACATCAGAAAAAATCATCCTAATGAACTCGTTTCGCCTTTTTCAAAACTCATCCAAGCTTAGAGAAACTAACGAACCCATTTTTGAATTTTTGAAAAACTACAACTTCACTTTTTAAAACATTTTGCATAATGCTTTTTTTTTCTCTCATCAGGTACCACTTAAAAAGCCACAATGAAACAATGGATAGTGGTCCCTTTCATTATGTGTACGTTGAGATAAGATGTGTGTTTTACGGCATTACTTTAAGACATATAATAACAAGCCTGTCAAAAATTGAAATTACACAACTATTTTGTAATCACAAGTTCTTTCATCCTAATTTTTATACTCATTCTCAAGTCATTGATGACAAGATATGCAAGTCTACTAATTAATTTAATCAGAAGCAGGGCACATTTATCCAAAAATTTCTGACTTGTTCTATGTTGTTATCGGTTTGTGGCTGTTCCTGTTTCCTTAACAATTTCTTCATTGTTCTTTTTCCTTGAAGGTGAATGTGAATCTATCCTGCTGCAAGTGGCTTATAATTACTGCTCTTTGTGGGCTTGTTTGTTTTGCCCTTTCTGCAATATTTCTTATTTTTTTCTTACTTGCTGTGCTCCAGCCTTTTTTTTATCATTTTTGTTTCGAAAGTGTATCGAAAGTGATCGGAATCATCAAATACAAAGTTTCCGGTTAAATTATCTATAATGATAATTTTGAAAAATCTTCCTTATAAAAATCGTGCACTTATTACCATTTTAATCATCTCCAACCTCTTAAAATTGTGCCGTAAAACACGATTTCTCCATTTTATTTTTTGTAAAGTAACACTAATTGATTTTCTCCAGGTTACTTCTGCTTACACCACTTGACCACGTCGTCTCACACGAATCATAGACAAAAACGACAACCTGTTAATCAACTTGCCTTTCCTTCTGCTTCTTCGCACACGCCCAGTGCATGCAGGAAACGAATGGTCACATTTGTACGGAGACCCGAAAGTGTCAGCCTGCAGCCATTCATCGACTCAAATGGCAATCAGGTTTCGAGAGTAATGAGCGCCAGTGAAAGAATCGAAGTGTCAATCAAATCACCCGTTATCGTGACCAACTTTCCAACAACATCTCCACCCATAGTTCCGCCAGAAGGGCTTGAGGTCTTCGAAGATCTGTCAACAGTTGAGCCATTAGAGATGGTTGAACTTGCCGATTCTGTACCTTCATCAACTCCAGCTTTGGTGGCATCGTCCAGCAACTTTGCGTCGAAACAACCCAAAAACCCGACTTTTATCTTCGGAGGATTTGATGATCCAATTAGAGTACCTGATGGTGCTCCGAATGGACCTTTAGGGTTAATAAATGACAACCAGTTGCCATTTTTGTCACACCAGAGCGTGTTCTTCCAAGAGGCATCATCAAAGCAGAAGTTCAGTGTTCTTCCACCAGTCAACGCACAAGCCTCTCCCTCATCCACTCAGAGGTCTCTTGTTTTCGAACAAGGGAATTCTGGGAATCTTCATTTCAATTTCTCGAGACTTAATCCAAAAATAAGAAAACCAGTGCCATCTTTTGGCCAGCAGGGAACGTTGAACGCCTTACCCCCAGTGGGGCAAATCGTGATGCATCAAAACATCCCACAGGAACCGGAAAAAATAAACTTATTAATGCCAGAACCGGTTCAAAATCATGTTATGACTACTTCCGCCCCGCAAATTCGCTTTCATGTAACGCAAGAGCAAAATCAACTGCCCATTAAAGCGCCACCTATCTTGTTGCAAAACGGGAATGGACAGGTCGGACACCATCTTCGTCAAGGCAAAAAGTTTGTTCCACAAAGTCCTGGGTTAACAAACACTTTGACTTTTCAGTCTTTACCATTGAATATTCAGCAAAGTTTGCAGAAGTTAGTGGCGCCAATGCAGCAAGGTCAACAACAAGGTCAACAACAAGGGCCTCAACAAAGGCCGATTGTGATTCCAAGTCAACAGCAGAAAAATAATAAGCAATTTCAGGGACAATTGAGTTTAGGAAAACAAATGGGTAATTCGAAACAAGTGAACCAAGGTTTCAAACAAGATGGCGCTGGGTTTGTCTCTGGTAAGCAACAAAATAATAGGTTCACTCCCTCAACGATACAAGGTCAAGTTTTTGCTCCTTCAAATGTCCAGAGTCAAAAAGTTGTTGCTCCAAACAGTCATCAATTTAAAAGTAATGACAACCAACAGTTGAATCAGCAGAATGGTAATGCAAATCAACAACATGTAACGCTCCAGCAGAACATTCAGATTCAGCAACAACAGCAGCAACAGAATAGGCATCATTTGCATTTGCAGCAGATGCAGCAGATTAAGCAACATCATGAACAGCAGTTGAGAAAACAGCAGATTAATCAGTTGAAACAACAATTTATGCAGCAGCAGCATCAGAAGCAGCTACAGCAAGTTCAGCAGCAGCAGCAGTTGGAGCAACATGAAGAACAGATGAACAGTAATATTCAACAACAGTTAGGTCAGAATGGAGAGTTCCTTCAACAAAATAGGAATCAAGGGTTTCAACAGCAGAAGTTTGGGTTGCAAAATCATCAGATACACCAACAAAATGTTGACCAGCAGCAGCAGAATACGCAGCAGAATACGCAACAGTTTAGTGGGCAAATTGGTCAACAACATGCGTTAAACAATGGACAGCAATTTGATATCCAGAACTTTCAGCAGACACAAAATCAACAAAATGATCAGCATCAATTATTTCGACAAAACAATCAACAGCAACAGCAATTAAGGCAACAAGACAAACCACATCAAAATCAACAATTTCCACAACAAAACAGTCAACAACCGCCTCAAAATCAACAAATAGCTCAACAAAACCATCAACTACAACAAAACCAACAGATCAACAATCAACAAAACCATCAACTACAACAAAATCAACAGATCAACAATCAACAAAACCAACAGATCAACAATCAACAAAACCAACAAATCGACAATCAACAAAACCATCAGATCAACAATCAACAGTTCAACCTATTGAACAACAACCAACCTAATCATGTTCAACAACAATTTATGCAACAGAATAATCAACCCCAACAAGTACAACAACAATTTCAACAACAAAACCATCAAGAGTTCAATTTCCAACAGAAAAAACCGGTAAAGTTCAACAATCCAAAGAAATTTCCCGGAAACTTGCAGCAACAACAGCAACAATTCCACAAATTTCAACAACAAAAACATCAAACCCAATTTCAACAAAATTCCAACAACCAACTTCAAACAAACAACCAAATTACGAACACCGAACCACCAAAACAACTAGAAAAACAAGTCCACACAGGCCCAAAAACAGCAACTCTTGTGTTCGATTCCCGTCCATTCAGAATAGTTCACAACTCACTCCACCCAAATCGCCACAAGATTTTCCACTCACCAGCACAAGTAATTACAGCAGACATAATCACAACGCAAAACTCCATTGTCAATCAACCACCAAATCAACCTATCAATCAACCACCAAATCTACCTATCAATCAACCTTCTATCCCGCCTCTCAATCAGCTTCAACCAGTCAACCAAATCCCACAGCAAAACATCCAACCACTGAATCAAATACATTCAGTTCCAGTTGTTGAACAGAACGGGCTGCCATCTGACGACGACTTGTCGAATCAACCAACAGCCGAAGACCCAGATGCAGACGGAATTGTAGGTCTTGCGGGTGTCAATTACCCAACTTACTCGCATGTGTTTCAAACTGGGTTTAAATGTCACGACAAACCGGCCCTACCCGGAATATATGCAGATATGGATGCCCAATGTCAGGTAGTTATCATTTTGTCTACAAAAACCGTTAAATCAAAACATTAAATTTTATAACCTTTGTGTGTGATGGCTTTGGATTTCTCCAGAGCCAAGTACGGACGCGCGTGTTTGCTCTCTAAACTCTTTATTTATACTAAATTTACATTTCCGCTTCCCCTTCTTTTATCCCTTCCCCCTCAGGTGGTTGTGACGTCATGTCACCCACGACACCCTTAAACGTTATAATTTAGACCACAGCACTTACACCTTTGCGCATTTATAAGAATTAAGTATAAAGATTAACGATCTAATACTCTTAAATTAAATCCAAATTATGAAATTTTATAATTTCAGACTTTTACGCCTTTTTAAGCTCAAAATTAAGAGTTCTATATACAATACAGTTTGCCCAATTCCGGATGAGGACATGTGGCCATTTTTTTCTCACTTTTTTATCCATCATTTTTAGATGTACCACTCATGCGAATGGGACGGAACGAAAACAAGTTTCTTGTGTTCACCAGGAACAGTTTTTAACCAAAAATATCTCATCTGTGACTGGTGGTACAATGTCAACTGCAACGATTCGCCCAATTTCTACAATGTCAATGCCATTTCAAATGACGTCAGCAGGAGCGACCAGCTAGCGGCAAATAATAACAACAACATAAATACCAATAATTTAAATCAATTTGTGCACACGACTGTTGATCAAATTGCAAGTTCAACCCAATTAGACGTTGCCACAGTTGCACCACCGAAATCATTTCAAGGGGTTAATGACCTATCTTTGGATTTACCATTTGAATTTTTCCCAAGTGCATTTTCTAATCCTTCTAATGATGGATAAGAAATTGTTTAAATAGATTATATTGAAATTTGTATCATAGATTTATTTATAAAAGAAAAAGATAATAAATTTTTTTATTGTTGTTTACATATTTTGATTATCCTTTATTTGAGAAGTAAAAAGTTGCGTCGTTGATTTTCAGGTTTGTTATTTAGGGTGACGAAAATCGGCCAACACCTTAGGAAGATTAAAATATAAAAAAAGAATGATAATTCTTTAAGATGATTGAGCAGGAAATAAATTAAAAGTAAATAAATTTTAGTGTTTTTTTCCTTTATGGTGTTATGTCAGGTGTAAAATAGAAGTGAGTTTAATTGAGGTGTTTAAAAGCTTTTCATTTTATTCGACCTATTCATCTGGTGAAATGTTTTATCTGCAGTTTATTAACTCTCTCTTATTATAAAGTGCGTAAAAATGGTTTGGCCCCATCATGAAATTCAAAATAGAGGACGAGTTGTGTTACGGTTAATGGCCTACATTCACCCAACTCTTCCCAAAGGCTAATTAACAAAAAGACAAAATATTTGTCCAAATGAATTTAACAAACAGAATATTTTCACAAAAATTTCCACAACAAGAAGTAATTTGTACAATGAAAATTTCAAAATTCAAATAATAATTTCTAATAATAATTAAAAAATGGATATTCCTATTAGAAGAATATTAAGGAACACCTTTAACTAACCCTGAAGCTGTAAGTTTTCACAAGTGTTGCAACTACAACTTAACACTTCCAAGTCCAAATTGTATTTTGTCCAATGATACAGTCGCGCCCCATTTCTACTGTCTTCTTCCACCCCCATTTAGAGGTGAGTGACACCACACCCATCCACTAACCGACACTATAAAAACTCAAACTCAAACCAAACTAAAACAAACCAAACAGACACTTGACGCACAACTTTAGACTATGAAAAGAATTTTAATATTTTTCGGTAAGTCTTAACATTGATTTCATTGATTTCCTATTCTCCCTAATTGTTTATTTTATCAGGAATTTTGCTCAATCCAACATACAGTCGCGAAGCTAAGTTCTTCTTAATCCGCAGCCCAATCAAAACATTTCGATCAATCGATCCAAATTTACCTCCACAAGTTAAAGGCGGGTACCCAGTGGTTCCACCTCAGGGCCAACAACACACCGATGTGACAGCAAGAGAAATTAAAACACAGAGCAGTGAAGAATCATCCGAAGAAAGTCAACAACCTCTGGAAGAATTGATTGTCAATAATGGAAAAAGTGAAATTGATTTTTGGACGATGCCACAACATCAAAAGGGAAATGTTATGCATCCACCAGTGAAAGGAATGCAGAATCGAAGATACGGTTATGCAAATCAAA
This sequence comes from Pachymerium ferrugineum, assembly GCA_034686365.1. Classification (NCBI taxonomy): domain Eukaryota; kingdom Metazoa; phylum Arthropoda; class Chilopoda; order Geophilomorpha; family Geophilidae; genus Pachymerium; species Pachymerium ferrugineum. Next base: position 22,328 of record JAQGAS010000875.1, on the reverse strand, counting down.
GACCAATTCCTCCAATTAGACAACATATTCCGGTTATGGAAATTCAATACCCGAATTTTTATCCTCAAAAACAAGTTCCTGTTCCTACTCAACCGACACCAGTAACTCCTGGACCACCGATACCCCAGCCTCCTATTTTGCCCCCAAAGCAGAAATATCCTATTATTGAACCACAAGTAGAACCTCCAGTAGAGTTACCAAAGCAAAGATATCCAGTTGTTGAACCACCAGCCCCGCCGATTAGGCCTCCAAAACGACAATACCCTGTTATTGAACCACAAGTAGGACCAGTTATCGAACATCCAAGTCCTCCAATTGACCCAATACAACAACCGCTTCCAAACATTCAAGACCCAGATGGTGATGGGATCTACGGAATTGCTGGCCAGGATTACCCTATACTTAATAGACCAGTTACAACTTTTCAATGCCAGACGGAGCCTTATCCTGGATATTACACGGATGTACAAACACGATGTCAGGTAATTACTTATTAATTCTATAACTCCAAAAGCTATCACTGTGGTAAACATAATTCTTAAGCTGCAGCGGCATTAATTGCTGCTGGAATAGGCATTGCTCTACCTCTAGATTTGCAATCCATCATAATAAGGGTACTGACTTATTTACCTAACACTACTTTTAGGTATTCAGTATTTGTCAATCAGATGGCCGACAAGACGCCTTCCTTTGCCCAAACGGAACAGTATTCAATCAAAAATACTTCGTATGTGACTGGTGGTACCATGTCAACTGTGACGAATCGGTTAACTACTTCCATCTAAACGCCGAAATCGGAAAATCTAACAACCAAATAAACCAAGACATTGAGAACGTTAATTCTTACAAATAAAGTTCCTGTAACACTATATTTTTTAATCGTTTCCTTTTGTAATAAAAAAATGTACAGTAATAAAGTACTGTAATGTTTCAACCTATATTTCATGCAGTGAAAACACCAATTCGTTCCTTCTAACAGGCGATTGATAAAAGCTCTTTCTTTCAAACTTGCACCAACTGGAGGCGTGAAAGTTGGTCTTGAACGATTATCAACCGAGTGAAGAAGAAAGGTAAAAAATGATTTGGGTCTGGCATAATTATGAACAGGTTCAGAACATGTAGGTTGGATGTGTAGTTCAGAGTTTATCAGTCATTAAGGACACTTTATTTTTTTAAATAATCTCGAAATCAACATCAAAAAAGCAAAAGGTTAACTATTTTTTCCCCATTCTTTTAACATCCTCAAATTCTTTTATACAAAAGTTCTTTATGTCATGCATCAAAACAAGGTTTTGAAGTGAACAAAGAAAATGAGGAATTCATTCAGCCACAAAAAAAAGTTTGCAAGTGTTTTATTTTTGGTTGTTTATTATTATATTTTATATCATATCTGTAACAGGAAAAGATCCAATTTCATTCTAATATGGAAGAAAACCAAACTTTAATTTGGATTCAAATAAGGAAGAGAAATTATTGTCAACCATTTGACCTCTTTATAGACCTACCAGAATTTTTAAAGATTTCTTTGAATGCAAAGTCCCGGATGAAGTTGTATATAAGAAATGACATGTCACAAGAGATATTGTGTAACCATTCAAAATATCGCCATGTTATCAAAGTATCCACATCGTAGGATACTGCAGATGCTGTTTCTTTTAGCAGGTTTATATCTATAATCATTATTAATATAAAGGTAAGTCAATATTCTCTATGACTAGGCAATATTACGGTACTAGCAGCACGCACGGATTACCCAGCACTATATACTATCATGAGAAGATCTGCCTACCCCATGGAGGATGTGCCACCTATGTTAACTGCTGATGATCCTGATGGAGATGGGATATACGGAACAGCTGGTGCAGATTACCCCGTATACGATACAGTTCCATCCACTGGGTTTAGTTGTAGTCAGCAATCCTATCCAGGATACTATGCAGACACCGCTGCAATGTGCCAGGTACTTGGGTATTATTCTTGTAAGTCATCTTTACAATTTCTTTTTTTCTAGGTATTCCACATATGTCAAGCTGATGGGACCCAAAATGGTTTCTTATGTCCAAATGGAACGATATTTAATCAGCAATACTTTGTTTGTGACTGGTGGTTTAATGTTGACTGTTCCTTAGCACCTAGTTTTTACTATCTTAATGCAGAACTGTACAAAACTCCTGAAAAAGTGCCTGCACCAGCTCCAGTATATCCAGCTGAAGAACCTGCCCCTGCTCCTATGCCGTCATATCCTCTACCAGCACCAGCTTCCATGTCCTACTATTCACCACCCCCTCCTCCTCAAGCCCCTAAACCATCCTACTCGGCGCCCCCACCACCACCCCCTCCTCCTCCTGAACCTTCTTATCCGGCTCCGGCACCTATGTCTTATTACTCTCCGCCACCTCCTCCTCCTCCAGTCCCTAAACCATCCTATTCGGCTCCGGCACCTATGTCTTATTACTCTCCGCCACCGCCTCCTCCTCCTCCAGTCCCTAAACCATCCTATTCGCCTCCGCCCCCACCACCTCCTGCTCCTAAGCCCACTTATCCATCCTATTCGCCTCCGCCCCCACCACCTCCTGCACCCAAGCCCACTTATCCATCCTATTCGCCTCCGCCCCCACCGCCTCCTGCTCCTAAGCCCACTTATCCAGCTCCGGTTCCTGCACCCGTGTCTTACTATTCTCCGCCACCTCCTCCTCCAGCTCCGGTTCCTACACCCATGTCTTACTATTCTCCGCCACCTCCTCCTCCAGCTCCTAAACCATTCTATCCAGCACCACCACCTCCTAAACCTTCATATCCTGCTCCTGCAGCCCCTAAACCTATGTCGTACTATCCACCTCCTCCTCTGACGCCTGCACCTATGCCTTCTTATCCATCTCCTGCAGCACCTAAACCAGTTTATCCAACTGCAGAACCTGCACCAATGCCATCATACTCCCCATCGCCCCCACCACCACCTCCTCCTCCTAAACCCGCCTATCCAGCTCCTAGTCCACCCCCTCCAGCCCCTAAACCGTCCTATCCATCAGCATACTAAAAGACAAATATTACATTCCAATTTATGCAAAAGGCTTAAAGTATGGTAGAATTTAAACTCAATTTTTTTATTAATCAACTGAAGTAGTCCCTAAACCAATTCACTTGGCTCCTACAACCTCTTAAAATTTTTTTATACCGTAAGACTTCCTTTATTACCAAACTTCTAAAATAATAGATTCAGCTTTAATTGAATAACTTATCCATTACCTCCTACCAAGCTTATGTAGTTGCTACAGCCATTAAATCGACCTATCAGGAATTATGACGCACACTTCTGCTAAGCCTGCAGAACTTCTTGCTATCCTTTCACTTTGATCGTAGTCATAAAGAAAAAAATCAAGCTCAGATAGAAGTACTTTGCCTATCTTGCAGTTCTTCCAGGACAAGATTATCATCCTTTAAATGAAAACTAGCTCTGATACTGGATTATTGCCTGTTACTATTTACTTAAAAATTTAATTCCCTCCTCACACACATTCAGCGGGCTAACATTCATCTTGGAGAATTGTTGTCTTTCAATTTGGATACCTGAATTTCTTTGCACCACTAGAAGCTAGCAGTATCACCTAGAAGTCACCTGTCAACTACAACATTGAAAACCCATGCAGAAAACAGGATTTTCTTTTATGGACACGTGTAGCAACCTGTTACTTAACACTTTTTATCCGTTCCACTTTCAACTGAAGGAATCTCTCTTTTTATGTGTTAGAAGAGAAATGAATTAACAGGCAACAGTTGCATCGCTGCTTATCGATGATATTATTGAGAACAAGGATAACCGGAACAAGTGAGCATCTAAAATTAATTGAACTATAAATCCAAATGTGGATCTCAAGTTTAAACTAATGGAGTGTTAATTATTGGATATTCATTTGCAATTTTAATTTATATTACCATAAATTATTTTTTTCTTAAAAAAAAATAATAATAGTTTGAATAAAACTGACCTTGATTAATTCTTTTCCGGGCAAAAATATGTCGCCCTCGTCATCCAAGACAAAATTTCCCGGTTTTGAGGTAGCAATGCGGTAACCTTGGCGGCGCCAACTGATCGCCCAACGGGACGGCCTAAATTCCATTTGACTATCACTGGGCCATATCGCATAGACAACTCCCCCTAGAAAAAAATTGAAAGCAAGGATTTTTACAAATTATGACTTAAATATGATGAAATTGACCTTCTTTCACATGATAAATAATTGCCATTTCATATTATTTTTTTCAAAAAATTTATTATAAAATAATTTTTGTCATGTAGCAACAAAACCTGTTCATTTCACTTATAAATTCATACCGTATAAAAAATTTAAATTAATAAACCACACCCTTATAATTTTTTTATTGAATTTTATTTTTTTGGTAGAATTGATGTTTATGTTTTTGTTATTCATTTCTTTCTCATATTTTTTAATGCGTGTAAAAAAATGGTAAAAAAAGTTGGCTGTGTTAAATGTTAAAATGCCCTTCATTTTGTTCTTTTTTTCTTATTACATATTTTTTCATAAAAATCCTTGGAATGAACTAAACTTTTCACAACTACTGCTCCCATATTTCTTTCTCCTTCCTAACCACGCCCTAAACAACCAAGTGTCCACCATTGGCCTCCACCAGAGGGCGCTGCAATCGCTCGAATATTAATTATGTACGGAGCGGAGTAGAGAGTGTGAGTAAAGTGCACGATTTCACCTAAGGAGCTCCTAGGAACCAGCACTCTGAGGCCACAAGGTAGGAAAGTTTTTTTTCCCCCACTCAAAACTTTCCCTTATAAAAATAACTAGTTATAAAGATTTGGATCATGGGATTTAGTCAAAAGATAAATACCGTGCTGGTCAGCGAATTCCCATTCTGTCCAGAAGAGAGATGGCAGTTTAAATACCTGGCCTACTTTAATCCCCTACATTTTTCTACCCCACTTTTAAGACTTTTATTCTAAGGAAAGAATTTTCTAAAACTCGTTATAATTGTGAAATTTCATTTTGAGATGTAAATGTTACATTTTGAACCTATAAATAAATTTAAAAAACGGGTTAATAAAATTTATTATCGTATAGTAAATAAATAAATAAAGTGTAATAGAAAAAAGAATACAAGGAACTGAAAAATCCCTGAGTTGGCGGCCATGGAGGACGGAGAGAATCTAAACGTATAATTTGACTTGCACTTAATTGTGTGTGGGAGAATATAAGAGAAAGATATTTTTCTTATCACGTTCTCATTGCTTTCTGGACTGTGTCTGATGAGCATTGTGTTAAAAGTTGGCTTGTCCCATTACAGTTTTACTCATCTCTCATCTCAAAGATGGTGAAATGTCTAAGCTGACCTCTCCCATCATGTCCGGTTGGTGAGTGAAGGAAATGGCCTCAGTTGTGTCTCTGGTTTTCATCCTTCTAGGTGAGAGTTTTACTATTAACTTTTTTTTTAAATGCCTGTTTGTTAAAAAAAATCTTTCCAAGGTGAACCTAGTGTTGAAAATTATTATTATTTTTTTTTAGTCACATGGTTAACCGTTTTTAATTTTTTTTTTCAGAGCTCATGGTTTTATCTTTGGCTGATAATATCTCAATACAGGTAAGAATTTCAATTGTGTTTGCTAGTGGTTGAGTAGTATGGACACTTCCGGTAGACAGCTACATGTGATGAGGGGAACCGATAACCGGAAAATGTCATGTTCCTGTTGTGTGGGGGTTTCTATTGTGAGTTAGAAACCGGAAATTGTCTTTAATACCGACTAGATTCTGTGGGAACCCCACTTTTAATGTGCTTGGTTGTTCTTCCAGTTAAAAAAAAAATCATTGTTTGGAAGTAGTAAGTAGTCCTTTAACCGGAAGTTATAGTTTTTTGCTTCTTATGAATGAGGGTGTGGATAAAAACTAATAATGGACACATTCCAAGAGTTAATTTCACGACCGAAAGACTCTAAGTGTATGTTATTGTAATTTCCTTTAAAATAAACTCCCTACATTGGAAATGGAGTATAAATTGTCACGCTTTTCTATAAATCAACACAATAATATTGAATCAAACCAGTTATTTTGAGTGGGCTGCAAAATGAGGCTAAGAAATCGCAAAATTAGCCACTGGTTACGTCAAAACAAAAAACTTTTTTTTTGTGTTATAAATTTCGCAACTTTCATTTTCGGTCACAATGAACAGTTGGCTATTCAATTTTTATGAACTGGGAATTTTTTTATAATTTTTTTTCTTAAATCGAGGTTTGTAGGAAGTGAAACGGGAGACAAAGTAACATTAAAAAAAAAATAAAACCAGTTTCTATATATACATTTCATCAAAGCGTTTTATAGGTGTAAAGTGTTACCCTTATCATTCACATTTTTCAGTGAAATGTAGGCCTCAAATCAACTGATCTGAGAAAAGAATTTGCTCTCAAAAACCAATGTTCTGGATCCATTTTCGTATATTAGACCTCGAAATTCCCTTATAATTTTACTCTCCACCAGAAGGCGTGGCGAATTTTAAACGGGGAAATAAAATCAATTGAAATTCCTCTAACTTTCCGTCAGTTATAAGATACGAAATTACAAACCTCGTTACGGAAAAAATTATGAACTTTCACTTCCCAAATCTAAACAAATGTTAAAAACTTGAATTGAACAGGAAACACAGTTATTACTTTAAAGCCTTAAAAAGTTATCACGTTCCGATATAGTTGATCTACTTAATCACACTTGAATTAAAAAATTGATTAATTTTAAACTTTTTTCTTAATTTAAGAACTTTGGAATGAATTGGCATTTGTTTCTTTAAGACCCTGAGAAATCAAAATATTATAAACATATGCAACAATTTTGATCGATTGGTCATATTCAAGTTTGACAAAAATGATGTAATAAATTTGACCAAATTGCTAATTGGTTCAAATATTGCATCAATTACTGATAGATTTGTTATCCAAACAACTTTTTTTTTTTATCCTACTACAATTACTTTTTTACAAAATAAGCCATTATCTTTTAAACAATCCCATCCTTTCGATGTAATCACAAATAATTAATTTCCCCACTTAAAAAAATCACAACAGTTTTTTATAAATTATCCTAAACCACCAATCTGTATTAAATTTTTTCCCATCTTCATATCAATCAAAAACGCCAAGTTCATTTACCTCTTTCCCTCTGTGCTGCTATTGACCCAATTAACCACAAGTTGGCGCGAGTGGCAGCAGTCCACGGCCCATTGCATCTTTTTTTTCTCTTTCTACCATACATTTCTACTTGTTCATTTTCTTTCCTTCTATGCAAGAAAGAAGTGTACAAAACACGCCTTTATGACCACTTCTCGCCGTTTACTGGTCAATTTACTAGGGCATAATTTTTATCCTCATTTACCAAAATGGAGGAAAATGTGTATACAAACTCTTGTGCCCTCTTGTTATCGTTGGTAAAAATTAACACTTTTTTATAACCGCAATCTTACAATATTTTTAATTTTACAGTATGTCATTATCCACACGAGCAGTAACGCAAGTACGAGTTCTTCGTATTCAGTGAGTTCAAGTAACCAGAACCCGAATGGAACGCCGGGAGTTTCGAGTGTGTCGACGGTCAGTTCTGTCGAGGGATTCGGCAGAGAGTCGGTCGAAGCATCGGATACGAGTGAATCGACATTAGCGGCGCCTTCTGAAGGGACTATGTATTATAATGGTGCTAGAGGAAATGAGCATTATTTTTCCGTTTCCTACGATCATCAAATTCCTGGTTTGCCAGGGAAAGATTATCCGATTTACTCTCAAATACCTGTGACTGGATTTCAATGTTCAAATGCTCAAAGTGGATATTTTGCTGATGTTACAAGTGGATGTCAGGTAATTTACAAGTATTTTTTTGAATGTTATTGGTGGGGTACTAACAGATACACATAGTGACCTCTAGTGAGAGGAAGGAAAAGTAAACTTTCACTCAATATTAATTTTTTTACTATCTTAAAATTGAAACTAGGGTTAAAAAGGATGGAATCTTTTGTTTATTTATAATTATAATTTAATTATATTTATAATTATTATAATTATATTTCATTCTTTAAAAAAAAAAAACTTTATACATTTTAATCTTTTTTTTTTTTAATTTCAGGTGATCCACATTTGCCAAGAAGACGGAACTCTGGAAAGTTTCCTTTGCCCTAACGGCACTATTTTCAACCAACAATACCTGGTATGCGACTGGTGGTTCAATGTGGACTGCGCTAAATCACGAGACTTCTACAACCTCAACGTGGATTCTTCACGAAGCCAACCAATGATAACGACACCTTTACCTCTACTACGAGACCAAGCCGTATCCGCCAGCATCCAAGAACATACCGTCGTTTACCAAGATGCTCAACAATCAGCAGAAACACAAGAATATTTAGACGATGACGAATATCAAAGTGAATATAAAAACGATTCGCAAGAAAAGACAAAAGAGGCTAGCTGATCCTGTGTCAAATTATATTATAAAAATTCTGTGATTTTATAAATTAAAAACATTTTTTACTGTAAAAATTCCGAATCTGTAAATACCCAATCTTTAAAAAGAGATTCAAATTTTGTATTTGTTATGTGTACATTTCGTTACATTAAAAGAAAAACGTTATTTTTCATTTAAAACAATTTTCGACTGTTTTACAAGAAAATAACTCCCATAATAACCAATAGATGGCGCCGTTAACTCAACGTCACTCATCAAAAGGGCGGGAACGAACACGTATCAATTATGAAACATGAATTATGAGTTATAACGTAATTTCTTCACGTTACAACACCTTTAATCCGAAATATCCCCGCATCCGGACAAGTTTACATAATTCTTTTAGTGTAATCATTACGAGGCAAGTTTAAAAATATATTTTTATACAATCCTTGACCTTTGTAAAAGATTACATGATTTTTTAATCGCTAAATCTAACCACATTCGAGGATCTGAGGAAAATTTTTCCAGGATATTTTAACAAGCATTTCCCACGAGTAAGCCAAAGGTTATTTACCATTGGCAATACCTAAAGGGATTTCATTGGTTAGAGAAAATAAAAATATTTATCTGCGTATTGTATGAGAATTGAAAGATTATTCCAATGGGAAAATAAAGTTGAAGAAACTTTAGACATGGATTTGAAGCATTAAATGCATTGAAGAGGAAAATTTTTTGTTTATGTTTTTGGTTAATTTGCATTTGGTTTTTTTCGTGGTTGTAGCTGCCTTGACATTGCGACCTGGTTGTGGATTATGCATGTTTTTAAATGGGAATTGCATTTATTATAATACTAGTTTTCATCTAGTTTGTTGATGTATTTATTGCTATTTAATGTAGGAAATATGCTAATTTGTTATAAATTTTATTGCTTCACTCTTTATAAATTTTAATTAGTTTGGGATATTCCACTCACCAAGGCTTAAAAAATTTATAAGTAATGCCTTGTGAATTGGACTTGTTGTATAGCCTGTACAATAGCAATTTTTAAACAGCAATAAAAAAAGTTATTAAAGGGGGTGCTCACTAAAAATATAAAATATTGGGGATGAAAGACGGTAAAAAGTTCTACCGTTTCTTTCATTACACCTACATCCGTGAGATCTTCCATTTTTTACAATTTAATCCCAAAGTTACGTGGCTAAATTTCGGGTTTTAACAATTTCCAAATTTGAGCATGACGGGTTATTCGATGGTATGAGCCGCCGATAGCCCCAACTGTAACAATGCTGTCACACGGAATAGCTAATACCCGAAACTTAGCCATGTAACTTTGAGATTAAATTGTGAAATATGGAAGCTTTCAGGGATGTAGGTGCAATGGAAGAAAAGGTAGAACTTTTTACCGTCTTTCATCCCCAATATTTATATTTTTAGTGAGACACTCCCTTTAAGGTTCAATATATACCTGACAAAAGCTGCCTTAAGTGCAGTATAAGTTATCACGTTTTATCACCAGCAATAAGTCATATAAAATTTACTATTATAATATGTTATTGCATCTTATCATTAAAAAGTTGTAAGCTATTACGTCTCAAATACAGAGGACGTAATGATAATATCTTGATTAAGTCTAAGCAATGCCAGCAAAACTCTCTTTTTGTTAACTACTTTTGCCAAGACTTTATGAAGACATTACAAACAAATCTAATACACCACTGACTTCATCTAGTTTACGTCTTATATCACTTAAATCACCATAACCGTTTACCAAAGTGTCCTGTGAACGACCTAATATAAATAACCTCCACAAACTTAAACTTCCACTACCCACACATCCTTATCCTTATTTACCATTAAAAAAACCTCCCCAACACACGAAACTGCACTGTTAACACGACCCTTAAATATTCATCCACAAAACTCCATTTGACCATCCCACAATGCTCATCATTCAATACCAAAAACTTATAAACATTCATAACGTTAAACTAAACATACAATAGAAGAATATATTTATGATGTCTCTCCATCACCCTAGAGGTAAAAGGCAGGTGTTCACCCCACGACTGCTAGACCAAGTAAGGACACATGTCGGTCAGTGACGCAGTGGGATACGCAATTCTCCTTGGGCCTCCCACTTTCTCTTAAGAGTGACAAGCGTTTAAGATGAAGGGATGTAAAATAAAGGAGTGCTCACCTGACTGGTGACCCCCTTGAATATTTTTACGATGCCTTTCACCTTTGAAACCAGGTTTCTTCGAAAGGTGACTCTCATCTTAAAGAAAAAGTACCTCTATTTCAGTTTTTATGACTCTGGGGGTTGAGTAAAGACCAGATTACTTTTTAATGGCTGTATAAATTTTTCTTTTAAGAGTGAAAAATGTTTTTTTTTTGTTAAACCTTTTACGATGTTTATGTCTTTACCTGCATTTTTAGTCTGTAAGATTCCAAGGTTAAGGGGTAAATATTAGTGGTTAGTTAGGTGACAGGACTGAAACATGTAACCGGCTTTGGACCTGCAGTCGTCAGCAGGAAAGAGGTACCAGTTGAAATAGCTTCCGAGTCCTAATAATGGCCGCAGTTCTAATAATGGTGGCGCGTTGGTACTACCCGGATGGAATTCATTTCCGGTTCCATCTGGCAGCTCCGACGCGCCACCATTATTAGAACACTGCGGCCATTATTAGAACTGCCGAAGCGACATCGCCCCATTACCAGTGATTAGTATTGTCCTAACACTGCCTGCTGCATTTACCATAATGCAACACGATTCTATTATTAGCATTACTTCTGTGAACACAGATACCATTTACACTGGACTGAACTATTGCCTACTCTTTACTAGGTCAAAAAGTGCAAAATTTCACGTTTACAGTCATTAATGAACTACATACTAGACAAATTTACAAAAGTGTACATCTTTATAAATACAATTTTGGAACTTTGTCATTGGGTGTGGGTTAGATTGTTTAATGGTTGATGCAACCTTGTGGCAGAAATGCCAATTGGGTGAAAAATATTCAAAATGACGCAAACCGTCAATGATAACATTCCTTTATTTTGAAATTTCCATTTTATCAATAACATAGAAAAGGAAATGAGGTGTGCCTTTTCATTTTTTTCAAATCCTTTCATTTTTCATGGATTCAGGTGGAGATTTACGTGACCTAGCCCTTATGAGTGTCAAGGCAAAAGAGACTACACCTTTTACTGTAAGAATGTGCTATGTAAGAAGTTGGAGAAATTATGGCTGAAAAAAAAAACATGCTTTCGTATTGCAATAGAAGTAAAAGTAGGTCTCAGTGGGTGGGTTTGTTTCCGGAATTCTGTGGTTATCACCTGACCTAATAAATCACAATTATTTTGAATAACAAGGCAATTTACTATAATTTTTTCAAACAAAATTTTAACAAATGTTTTATGTGAGGAAAATTATTTATTAGTTATTGGTGGAGCCTTTTGAGGGCCTTCAAGGACCAAAACGTTTTTTTTTTTTTTTTTTGTCTATTTGTTTTTGCATTTGACATGCAGCATTGGGATTTGTGTGGTCAGAATTTTTTTTTTAAGTATTTTTTTTATTACTTTATATAAACATTTTCTCTAATTTTTGTATTTAATCTAACGAGCAGCAGTTACATTAGTAACTGCTTTTAAATTTTGTCTTCCATTTTTGTTAAATGCAAAAAAAAAAAAACTTGCAAATTCCATTTTTAGACCCTTTATAATTAACCATAAAAATTTGTCCAGAAATCAGATTAGGGCCAAGGTGAGCATCATTAATTTGCACAATGTCCAATGTCCAATGTCAATCAAACACGGAGACAACTTTCAAACATGTGTTATTAGTTTTTCTCTAACCTATAAAATAAATGAAATTTCCTTAATTTTTCCATGAGGTCATAATGTAAAGGACAAAAAATTCAAAATTTGCGTGTGCGATTTAAATGTAGATAATGGGTGGGAACAAAGATGAATCCGATTGGACCCTCCTTAATTGGCAAGGCAATGCAATTCTCACCGTCACCGACCTTGTCCGCCTCCATCCCGTCTTACATCCGTGTAGTAAGCTAACGTAGGGATTCCCGGTTGTCTTTAATCAAATAAAATGTCAATTTTTTTCAAGCTAAACTTAAATGCCATTTCCTTTTTGAAGAAACAAAATGCATGGGCGTGTGCACGCTCGGATTTAATCTAACCCTATCAAAAAAACCCCGCACAATAGAAAGCTAAAGAAAGTTCTCTTGAAAGGAATTTTCCACACTCTAATTTGGTTTTCCCGTAATAAAATTTTATATTTCAGAAAAACCTTGTATTAACAACATTGTTTAAAAATTGAAATAATTTCTAATAAATTTTCGCATTTTAAATTTGTCGCCATAAAATGTTTTAAGTATGCTTCAATTCATTTGAAATGAGTTTTGCGATCTCTGATGTTACCAACAATTTTTTATATCTGAGGACCTGCTGGCTCTGTAAATTTTGTATAGAAAAAGAGTGCATTCCCCAAATGTAAAAACCTTTATAACCACATAACACTTTCACAGTCTGCAAAATAAAAATGAAATGAAAAAAAAAACTTTCCCAATCATCATCACATTCCACACTATATCTTCACAACCTTTTCACACCAGAAACCTGATGAAACCCAAAACACCCTACTAATACGATTAAACGCATTATCATCTTAATCATAACGACCTAAAAAGTGAAACACAAACATCCGCTCTACTTTATCCCCTTCAAACCATACAACCACCACGTTTTCTAGGTCAACAAAACTATCCCAAATTCCCCAACGAGAAAATCTTCCTCGAACAGAGGTGTGTGAAATTTTTTTTTTAATCCTTTTAAATTTTTATGGGACCTTGCGTAAATGGAGTTTTCTAGGCGAGAGTGGTTGAAGAAGTGCGTCATGCCTCAGTGAACGTGACCCATATTCTATTTGTACACAATTCACCTGCTTGAGTTACTAACCAATTTACTACTGTCAAAACCAACACTGAAAAAATATAGACATTACTTACTGCACAGTTAGCACTGTAAAAATATAAAAAGCTAATTTTATCAAATTTTATTTAACTTTTTTTGTTTCATAAGAAATTAAAAATTGAAACTTATCTATAGATAAAAAAGAAAAATGAAGCTAAGGTGATCTTTTTTCTACACGGTAAATAGACGTGTCCTGACTTGAGTTCCTTTTAGGTTGCATTTCAGGGAGAAATTCACATTAATCTACATTCCTTTTATTCTTTGACAGTTTTTATTTCAGTATGTCACCTCTTGTTATAATTAAACAATAAAATTCATAGATGGCTATTATAATTTCATTACATTACAAAATTATAATTATAAAATTAAATGTGTGGCTATTATAATTCCATTACAAAAATTAAGGGAGGCACCATACACTGGGCGAAACTTCAACGTTACAATTGGTAAAGTCATTGAAAATATGGATGACATGAAAAGAACATCTTTACGATCCCTAAAGAAATAAATAAATTTCAATAAAAAAAAACCTTAAAATCTCAAAAACTCTATTTCTTCAAAAACTTTACAAATTGTGAAGTAGTAATCCCATTTTTAAAAACATGGAGTTTTTATAACTTTTTAAGTTTTGATTAAAAATTTATTGAAAAGTGTTTCTTTAGGAGTGATAAAAATGTTCAGAAAGTTCATCTTTTGAATTTACGTTACTTTTCTGAATTTACCAAAAATACTTAAAAAGTTGGAATTTCGCCCAGTGATAGTCATCATGTTCCCTATCTTTTTTTTGCCAAAAACATAAAACCGTTCAATTCTTACACAACAGATTTATATTTACTCTATAATTAAAGAAAACAGCAGAGTAAATCCTTAAAATTTAATAGGCAATGACAAGGTCGACAATTTTTTTTTTCATAGAATTAAAAATTGCACAACTATGTAACCAATTAGCATCATCCTTTTGTCAAATTTCGAGGTAAATTACCAGCGTGAGAAAAAGGAATTTTCCCAACCTTGGAATACTTTGTCATATTATCTTTTTTGTGCTCTAAACCCTATAACCTTTATGATAACCTGATGAATCCAATGTAAAAAATTCAATTGAAAAGCACCAATTTTGGTTATACTTTTACTTTTTGGGTGGTCGTAGTCCCATTGTGTTTTCTACGACCTCGGGTATGTGATATGACGTCATTTATTACCAATCTCCCATTGAGATGTTGAATAAGATGGTTTAGAATGATTATAATTGTGTGGGTGGATGGTAATTTTTGTTTTGGTTAGGGAATTTTTTTAGTGTGTTGTGCCTGACCCGGTAAAAATGCTTCTAACTGTTTTGTGTTCCAGTTGTAAATCTTTGTGGTGTAGAGGAGGGCAAGGGTGGGGTCAATGGTTGGCATACATAAAAGCATCAGACTTGTGGACAAGGAAAAGTGCCTTTGCTCGACCCTTTCACCAGGGGCTAAAAAATCGGTCATGACCTCGTAACGGTGTTGAACAAAGATAATCGATTTTTATATAATCAAAATTTAAATATTCAAAATCTATAAAATTGAAAAATTTTAAACTTTTAAAGCTTGTCGATGGAATATATTATAATTGAACTACTGGTGATTACATTATTGAAAACGGAATTCCCAGTTATACTTGAAAGTGTAAATTTTTAGTCCCTTTATTCGTCTCCAGATGGCACTTTCAATTAAAATTTCATTTAAATTTTTGTCAGTGTTAAATTTCTCACCTTAATATAAAAATGGGTTTTAATAAAATGAAAAGTGTGTATAAGATCAAAGTCACGTGATTCGCATCCTCCTCCTCTTTCCTAACACCGGCTAATGACCCATCAGCTCAAGGCTTAGCTGACGCCGCCTACTGCGAACACTCACAACTTGTGGCGTCAGCGCGATAATAAAAAAAGAAAAAGAAAAAAAAATAGAAACACTTACCTCATTGGTCACGATCGCTTTCTGTATAAAAGGAGAAGGGATCCTACGCGTCTTCACTTACATACGCATCTTCTGTCTGGATAAGGAGTAAGAGAAACAGGTTAGTACAGATGTTTGCTTAGGGTGGGTTATATAAGGTGTTTAATGTTTAATGAAGTCAAGTTAGTGAAATATCAGATTTTCAAAATAGTTAATTTTATGGTTAATGTTTCTGACTTGGTTGTTAATTATCACATTTATTTAGCGTCATTTTTGCTTTGGTTGTGTATTTTAATCTTGTCTTGCGGCGTGTTATAAGGGAAAGCTAACCCGTAAGAAAATGTATGGTAATTTATGGGTAGTTTATATAAATAATATTTTAAAGTAATCGATCGAATTCTTACGAAAATAATAGATTCAAAAAGTTGATTTTCGGTTGGATTTCCTATATTTAATACTTTTAAAATGTCTTTTAAGTGACATTACACTGATCCAATCCTCGATACGCAATAATCGATTCTTAAAGTTATCAATGAAAATTGGCAATTCTTAAATTTTCCTAAATTTTCAACTTTTTAATATTAGGTACTAAAATTACAACACCTTAAAAATGTAATTATCAATACGACAATACCAAATACTAGCCATCAAAACTAGGTCACAATCAAAAACAATCTCTGGGACCCTTTTAATCCTTTCTAATTGAAGAAAAAAATCTTACAGTTTATCAACGAAACTCCATCGCGTGTCAAAACCATGAAGCTCACCACCATAATCCTAATCTTAGGTACAACGCACTCTTTCAACCACTTTGAAAAAAAACTACTAATAATTTTTCCTATAACTTCAGGTCTAATCACCGGTTCTCTGGCAGCTTCTAAGGTAAGAACAATTTTTTCAATCTCTATTCTCATGTCAATAGTTCAATGCACCAATCAAATTTCAGGAAAAACGATCAAATTCCTACGGAGTCGAAGAGTTAGACGAACCTTCTAATATCCCACAACCGGGAGGTGGCAATTACGTCGCATCTCCCGGGTCGCCCGGTTCAGCATGGACTGACTTGGGTTCACCCGGGTATGCTGTGACTAACCCCGGATCTCCTGGTACTGCTTACGAAACCCAAGGATCTCCTGGCACGGCTTACGGGTCCCCAGGGTCTCCTGGAACTAGTTATGGATCACCTGGATCTCCTGGGACATCTTACGGATCTGCAGGTAGCAAAAGTTGGAGTTCGAAAGGAGGAAGTTGGGTCAAAGGAGGAGGATCGAATAGAGGTTCTTGGAGTCATAGTGGAGGTCAATGGCAAGGTGGAAGCGGCGGCGGAAGCTACGATGACGGGCAATGGAAAGGTGGATCAGGAGGAAATTCGAATAGCGGTCAATGGAACAATGATGGAAGCGGCGGAATACCTGGGACCCCAGGACGCGATTTCCCAACATATTCTGTAGTACCGGAGACTGGGTTTCGCTGTAGTCAGCAGCAGTGGCCTGGGATGTATGCGGATGTGCAGACAAAATGTCAAGTAAGTTTGAAGTAAATGGGATGAGAGAAATTTGTTATTCAGTACGTCGATTTTTAAAAATTAATTTTTTTTTAAATTTATTTATTCTGATTACTTGAACAATTTTAAAATGTCGCTTGAGAATTTTTTTTGAATACTGGTTTTAAAATTTCTTCACCTTTTAAGGTGTAGCTTATCGCCCTCGTTTGTTTCAAGTCAAACGTCATGATTCATTCCAAGGTTTTTCCTTTTCATTCAGTGGATGTCATTCAAAAACCAGACGTAATAAAGTACTGCGGAAATGTTTTTGCGTTAAAGGGGAAGTAAGCGTTTGTGTAAACGATATCATTATAGTCTGAGCATCGTAAATCATTAAAATAAGTATTTACAATTAATGCCAAGTAATTATTCAATCGATCATTACATAATTAACCATTTCTACTTCAACTGACACAAGCGCCTCATTGTGCAAGTCTAAAGATCAATATTTAACGTGAATAATTGTGAATAACAAAGATTCTTTCTAATATTTTATGACGCTAGGCATTGAACATTGCAAATTCTCAATCTTCAATAATTTATTTTGTCTTCTTTAGGTTTTCCATGTTTGCTCAGAAGGTGGAAAACAAGACAGTACTCTGTGTCCAAACGGGACCATCTTCCATCAAAAATATTTCACTTGCGATTGGTGGTACAATGTCCAATGTGCCGAATCACCTAATTACTACTCACTCAACAGTGAACTTAACAAACCTGGCCCGCAAGGTGGTGGCCAATGGCAAAGTGGTTCGCCTGGTTCTTCTTGGTCTTCCCAAGGTTCTTATAATCCTTCTCGAGGCCCAACTTTCTCTGCTCAGGGTCCAAAGGGTCCATCTTTTAGTGGTCAGGGACCTAGAGGACCAACTTTTAATGCTCAAGGACCCACAGGTCCGAAGGTTTCTTCTCACGGTTCTACTTTCTCTTCTAAAGGCTCTCAAGGATCTACTTTTTCTGCTTCTGGACCTCGTGGCCCAACTGTTAATGTACAAGGCCCTCAGGGACCTAGTTTTAGCGCCCAAGGACCAGTTGGACCCACTTTTGATGCGAAAGGACCAGTAGGACCAACATTCAATGCTCAAGGACCAGTCGGACCTACGTTCGATGCTCAAGGACCAGTCGGACCGACATTCAATGCCCAAGGACCAGTTGGCCCTACTTTTAGTGCATCAGGACCAGTGGGACCCACATTCAACGCTGAAGGCCCAGTCGGACCCACATTCAATGCTGACGGCCCAGTCGGACCCACATTCAATGCTGAAGGCCCAGTCGGACCAACATTCAATGCCGAGGGCCCTGTAGGTCCAACTTTCAGTGCCTCAGGACCTGTTGGACCAACATTCAATGCACAAGGCCCTGTAGGACCCACCTTCAATGCGGAAGGCCCCAAAGGACCTACGTTCAATGCCCAAGGACCCAAAGGACCTACTTTCAATGCCCAAGGACCAGTAGGACCAACATTTAATGCCCAAGGACCAGTTGGACCTTCTGTTAGTGCATCAGGACCAGTAGGGCCAACCTTTGAAGCATCTGGACCAGTAGGGCCAACCTTTGAATCATCTGGACCAGTAGGACCATCAGTAAGTGCCCAAGGACCATACGGACCAAGCGTCAGCTCTCAAGGGCCTTATGGACCAAGTGTCAGCGCTCAAGGACCATACGGACCAAGCGTCAGCTCTCAAGGCCCTTATGGACCAAGCGTTAGCTCTCAAGGAGGTTATGGCCCAACAGTACACGTCAAATCTCCCTCTTCGCCTTCATACCCCACCGGTACAGGATCTTCTTACAAACCACCCGTCCAAACAAAATTCCCAACACGCTACAACCCAATTCCAGGTGCACCAGGATATGGAGGAGGACCCAATATACCTACTGCAACCTCTGGATATGGAGGAAGACCGATTAAACCTTCTGGTGGCCCAGGAGCACCAGGCTATGGAGGAGGACCAATTAAAACATCAGGAGCTCCTGGAGCCCCTGGCTACGTTGGAGAAAATCGTCCTGCTGTTATTTACGAACCACCAACAACGCGAAGACCACACTCAGGATTTGCACCTGGTGGTGGATCCCCCGGTTATGGAACAACGGCTCCTATTGTAATTGAGGAAGAATCTGCTGGTGCTAGGTATTAAATGATCTGATTTGGAATCTTTTTCTGTGATGAAAACGCATGCAGGCAATGCGGGTTTTTTGTCGGGTTTAATTTTCGGTAGTTATCCTGTGTTACTTCAGAATCCTTTTTTAAATGTCATTTGATAGCAATTTTTATACTGTATTCATACTCTAACTTTTTTAATGAAATTGATACTATGCAATGCATGGTAAATGTTTATAGTAGTATTTTTTTGTCAAAAAATTCATCTTTTTTGTAATTTTTGTCCATTGATTATCCTGCCAATAAAATTACATTCTCATATCACTCTTTTTTGTCAATCAAATTACTAATAGTTAAGATTCAATTTGACCGAAATGAAATTGTTATGCACATTCACACACAAAACAGGGGAAAAAATAGAAGCGAATTTTTAATTCATAATTTATGAACTTTTTCTCTTTAACATCATTTTCTTTAAATTACCTGAGGTTCAAGGTTTTCGTGACAAATTAAGTCCTTATTAATGTCAATAATTCTGTTTTTTTTAAATTGTTCTCCGTACTTTCAGCTTTCAAACACGCAACCATATAAAAAAATTCAGGGACTTCTTTCAAGACTGTTTGTCCTATCACTTATAACTTTTCTTTCATTTAACAATTAAATACTATTTATAAAAGATAGATTTCCTCAACTCATTAATTCTTAAGTACCTTTTCTTTGATAAAAGAAGCAACGCTTTACAACAGCTTCACGGTGACACTTTGCTTTTACATTCACATTTGCTGTCATTACGAAGCTCACAATCTTAATTTTCCTGCTAGGTTCTGTACTTCCAAAATCCCAATTTCCATAAGACATAATGACAATTTTGCTAATTTCATTTTAACCAACAATGGTTTGGCAGCTCCATCAGTAAGATATTTAATTTCTTTTTATAAGTATCACAAACAATAAAGAAGCTTATTCATTTTATTTCAGAAAAGCCATTACAAACTACCAGTAAACTTAGCGGGCATTAATGGGTTAGCTGCGCCCACAGTTTTCCCCCAAAGTAACAGTTCAAAGTTATGTATTTTGAATTTTTTGTAATTCGTTACGTTAATTTGCAGATATTGGACCCATAGTTTTCACAGCTCGCAAAGTAAAAAAAGTTTTTCAAATTTGATTTTTAAAAAACATCGAAATTTTATTTTAGGGAAAGCGTTTAGACTCTGCGCCTCCAGAACTTGGGGTCTAATCGGACAATTGGGGAAATTTTGTACTCGTCAGTCAGAATTTTTTTGCAGCTGCAATCAATTTTGTCGTTACTTGAAACATTTGTGTAAACGTGAACTAATTCTGCGTATATTGTGACTTAAAATAAATCATTAATAAAAATTGTGATTACCATTTTTAGTATTTTGTAAAAACCAATAAGGAGGGGCGAAACGCGGACGAGGCAAAGTAGTTCAGTTTTTTTACATAAACAAGAACATAACGTTTTCAATTAGGCGACAGAAGAACCAACTGGTGGCGGCTGATACAACCACATCATCAGCTTCAATAACGATAAGAGCCTATAGCTTTTTATTACCAACGGAAGTTATTACACTTACACATACGTGAACCATAATTTACCAAAAATGTACGGCTAAATATAATTACTTTAAATTGATCGTCCATTGTCTTTTTTCGCATGGAAAGTCACATACCAATTTATCTAATTCTTAAAATGCAGAAAATTAAGTCTCTAGAGACAGGAAATAATCATTTTGCTTATTTCTATTGAAAATGACAAATGCGAAAGATAGACTGACAGTTTCATTTAAGGTATTATGGCCAATTTAGTCTGGTAACTTAAAATCCATATCAGTAATGAATGACCCAAGAAGTCGATTTTGTTTTTCAACTCACAACAGGTGAAAACATAATAATAGGTTCACATTACTTTTGAAGATAAACGTAAATTAAGATAGAAATGCAAACCATTTAATGGTTCGATTAGCCTTGACCCAAAACAGTTTCGGTTCTACAGCACGCACATAAGTTCAAGTAAACAGAAAAGCAAGTGAAAAAAAAATCTTCAGTCTTGGAACATAACGAATACAAAGGTGCACACTTTAATTTGGTGAGATAAGGGAGGTATGTCAACCAAATACAAACAAAACAGGTGAATTAGACCTTTCGTTATGTTAATAGCCAGAATTCACGCTAAACACTTACGGGACAACAACTTTGAAGTATTATAAAGGTAATTTAGTTGGATATGGAAAGTTGAATTTTAGCCCTTGCACTCTTAGAATTAAAGGTATGAAAAGGTAAAAAAGATTAGTACCTCTAGCCATTTTTATAAGATGGATGTATGTCGGCATAAGCAATTACAATATACCACAGTAGGTTTGAAAAGGTATATTAAAAATATTAAAGTGCAACTATTACCCATCGGTGTCCACAAAATATAATAACTTTTTAATAACTTTTTAAGCAGGGGAGGGCAGAGGCAGAGCCTATTCGCCCAACCCCTACTAGAGTCAGGTTTTTGTTACTAAGTTAGTTGATGGGAGAAACCGGCGAAAACCCATCGACAGTAGGCAGGAAGACCTGAAAACTTCCTTTACACATCTGGATCCCCGGAATAAAATAGGTGTACATATTTAATACAAATAGCTATATACATACAAAAATCTAGTGGGTTGATTAGTTAAGGCGTAGATTATGTAAAACTATAAGGACACTGGTTTAGTTCTCAGTCAACATTGGAGTAAATTTTTTTTTAAATTATTTTTCTATGCAGTAGAAATATTAACAATGGGTATGAACTATTCTTTACCTTGAGATGCAACAACCTTATCTCAAAGTGTAAGCACCTTGTGATATACTTGTACTCGATGTACGACGTATATGCATTACACCTTATGTCTTATCTCGATATGGGAGTAAAGGTACTCTGATGATAAAAAAGAAGATGTTTTTAGGGTGTATGGCTGTCAGTGTAAATCAAACCTGCCTTTTTATTACTGTTCATTTGCATCTCAACATTGTTTAAAATGTTGAAACGTGGGTTTATTAACACCCGTAAACGCTGAGGGTGTAAGCATACACCCAAATGCGGAACGTATCGGGACAGCATACACCCAAATGTGGCTCGTACTGGGACAATATGGCACTAATTTGATATTTGAAACAACCCAGATAGCACACTGACGTTTGTAGGACGTGCCACAGATATCATAAAATGGACGTCAATACATCCGTAGGTCGTCCGATTTTGCCCGATCGAAGTTAAATTCAGATCCAAATCAGATCATTATGACCAACCCAAACTCATCCCTCTGATGTTCTGAGGCTGTTTTGGT
>JAQGAS010000874.1:0-31562 GCA_034686365.1 Pachymerium ferrugineum | reverse complement strand
TTAATTTAGTTTAAATATTAATTTATATTTACGGAGACTGTGTATTTCTTTTAGTGGATACTTCTTTATGTTTTTGAGGATCGCTTGAATACAAAGTTGTTGTAATTCTTCCACCGGTTTTCTTGGAGGCATTCTGAATATAAAAATTATATTACGACATGAGAAGTTATGTAATAAGTAGTTACTATACCTTGATTTGTGGTACAAATTGGAGTCTAGGTTCTGTGACTTGAGAGAGATCCAAGTAGAACTTGATATTTTAAAACGCGTGGTCAATACAAAGAGAGCGAATGGCCGAATACGATGCGTGTCCGGCTGTTCGCTACCCCATTTATACCGAACTGTACACCAGGGGTTGTCACGTGATCCGTGGCCAATCACGGATCGCGTCTTTGACTGTCCACCGGCTAATGTAATCCCAAAATGCAACACTTTTGCACGCAAAAAAATCTTGGCTGCTGGACCTGTTAATTCAACGTTCCGCAATGTTACACTTTCCCATTGTTTGTCGAGGAAAAGTGCATCCATTGATATAGGTAACATTCTTAGACCTTGTAAATCTAAATGTTTCACATTTTTGCAGTGAGACAAAATTGTAATAAGTTCAGGGCAGCCAATAACGTTAAATAACCATAACGAGCGTATTTGGCGTTTGTCTAATAAATTGCACATTTCTTTAACCACTGGCGAATTAGTGAGATCCCTTTTAAACTTAATAGTAATCTCCACATTTACCGGCCATTTTATCCTCTTTTTTGAGAAAATAGATTACAGCGTCATTCTGTAGTTTAATGATGTGTACTTTTGCTGACATTTGCGGTAGTATTTCAAAAAATGTGTTGGTTTGTTCTTCATCACATAAAGGGATCCAGTGAAGACGTTGACATTTGATTTGTTTTAGTCCTTCAATATCTGTATTACTATCCAATTCCAACAAAGGCGGATAAACATTTGGAAGTTCAATGTCCGTTGTTAACTTTATTTGGTCATCCGAATTGATATCTATTTGCTGTAATCGTCCCCTTTCCACTCCGAGTGTGACCAATCGTTTGTAAATATGCGACGAGTAAGCGTTCGCTTCGAAATTATACATTCGTGACGGCAAATTTGGGATTACAGCAGTTTCGACTCGTGCTAAGTTTTCACATTCCGTTAATATTCGTGCTTGAACACATTGATGAATTTGAAATAGGTCATCTGTTTTCAATTTTGTAGAGGAATCAAACATCTTTTAGCAGTGTTATTCTGCAGTAATGTAGGTCTAAATATTTAATATTAGAACCACGTGACTTGGAACTGCACAAACAGCTGATACCATCATCCACTACAAGTCCCCACATCAAAGTTAAACGTTCAAGATTTGGACAATTGCCACCTAAAAATTTCAAAATAAATTGAGGTGATTGGACACCAGTCGCGCATTGTGCGCCAGCTGTCGTATTGAAATTGAGTTTTTGAACAATAATGCAAGATTAACATTTTCATTTATTACCCGGATTTGAAATTGATGCTTTTTCACCTGTAATCCGTGCACGTGACTATCCTCGAATATGCACGAGTCAATCGGATGATTTACGTATTCAAACAGCTTCGAAAAACTTTTATTCATGCTGAACTTGTAGTTATCATATCCCCTATCGTGCTGTACCTTTATACCATTATATCGTGCTATACCATCCTGCATAAAGTCATTCGTGGAAAGATTATGACTCCTTCAATATTACTCAAAAAATAAATTTTTGTCTCAGGCAGCTCCTGAGTAACAAATTTTTCTTCTTTGCTCCAAGTGAGCGTCTTTTTTCTTTTCAACCCTTTCTTAATTACAATTTAAAAAATGCAGGAAAGTAATAAAACACTTTTATATTGGTAATTGAACAAAAAATTTTAATCAAATCACATGTTAGTAAAGAACCTACAGCCGAGTTAAGCCCGTGTAACCCATGAAAAAATTGTGCACAAATTATTTTTTTTTATATAAGATTCAATTTCGGTTATTGCATTTGGCTCTTCATAAGACCATTGTGAATCACGCTTAAAAAAAATTTTTACAAACTGCAAGTTATTCTCCATTTTTAACAATTCTAATACAATAGCTTTACCCACCACTGGAAAAGAACTTAATTTAAAACGAGTCAAGTTTCTCAAAGGATTCAATTCCCTTATTACACTAATGAAAATATTACCCTCAGTGATTTCACATAAGAACAATTCTTCCAAGTCGACACAATTTCGAACTAAAAATTTCAACTGAGAAACATCAATAGTCCTAAATATATTAAGTATCTGCAATTTGCTAAATGATGTTACGCAATATTTTTTTTTCAAATTGACAATTGGCTGATAGGTAGCAGTATACAACGCCAACTCTTTTAAATTAGGGCACGTGTATCCTATCAATTCTAAATCAACATTAACATCAAATAGGTAAAGACTCGTCACATGTGACCCAACATCAGTCAAATGTGACATGGGAAATTCTATACCCAAGACGGCAATCGTCAAAGGGAGAATTTTGTCACAGTTTTTTAGCTCATTAACGTCATTTGATAAGTTATTGTTAACCGATAAAATGAGATTTGATACATTTGGGCAACATTTGATTAGAAAATTCAAAAATCCCGTTGGGATATCATTCATATAAATTTTAGGCAGTTTGCACAGTTGAAATGTTGGCAATTCGTGTGACCCGTTCAAATCATGAAACAATTTTGTAAATGCGCCAACCCCCCTCAGATTACAACCATTAAAAACTCTCAACTGTTTTAAATTTTGTAAAACCATCAAATATCCTTTCACACTCACAGGGTTATATTTTAAATCTAAATATTTAATATTAGAACCACGTGACTTGGACTGGCAGAAACGGCTGATACCATCATCCGTTATCTCACAGTCAGGCAAACTTAAACGTTCAAGATTTGGACAGTTGTCACCTATTGCTTCTAAAATGTCGTCATTCACTTTTCCGCATTCCAATGTTAAATCAATTACGTTGGGAAAAGAGCGAACCAAACTGAGAGTTTCTTGTTGCGTCAAATTTCGGAAATTTTCACAATAAAATCGAGTCAGGTTCTGTTTAAAGTACAAAAATATGAATATACAATCAGAAGTCTTAATTAACTTTGAGATGTACCTTAAACTGTTTTGGAATTGAGTTTAATACGTATTCAATGTCGACTCGGGTCGAATTCCAAAATGAAAGACTTAGTCGTGTGATGTGTTTGGTGACCATTTGGGTTTTGCGTCTAATAGAAACAGTTTCCTGGTGGCGGTCGTGTGGGTATTCGATCAGTTCTTCCAAAAGTGTTGTAGCTGTTTACAAAAAAAAGTTTTGAGGTTAATTACAATTTTGTTTAAAATATTAAGTTCTACTTACGGAGACTGTGTATTTCTTCTAGTGGGTACGTGTCTATGTTTTTGATGATCACTTGAATACAAAGTTGTCGTAATGTTTCTACTGGTTTTCTTTGTGGCATTCTAGAAAGTAATATAAGACATAAATATTAGTTTAAATTGTTGAATAATAATTGTGTGCTATACCTTGATTTGGCAGTTTAGCTTCTGAACCTATTGAATTGAGAGATTGAGAAAAAAACGTGGTCACAGTTCTGCCGTTAGTTAAAAGAGATGTAGTAAACACGTGGTTTAATACAGATTGTGATAAATGAATGGGTTAGATTTAGAGGTCACGTGCTACCACGTTGTTATCTGTCGAGAGCGCCAAACACGGAATGACGGATCCCCCCCCCCCCAAATTTTTTTATCGATTAGAAATATCGATTGAATGTAATGAAAAGTCGATTGAATATTAAGCAACGGTTTAGTACCTATGATATTTATAAAGACAAAAACAGCTTAATCACTGTAACAAAATTGCTCTGGTAAAGTCAAATAATAATTTATTGCTCATGAGATGAATGTAATAAGAAGCTTTTTTTTTCTTCAACTCAATTAAAAATGTTGTCACCAATAACTTGTGCTTTATAAATTTAGTTAAGACCAAATTGTTGGTGTATAATAAGCAGTCATAAACTCCAAAATGGTTGTGGTTATAGATTCACTCTTTTTTTTATCAACCTACTTCATTACATTATAAAGGCAAAAGATGTATTCTGCCCAATTTTAAATCTTGTCGTCATACTTTTTAACATTTAATATAAAATTTGTAATTTATCCTTTGTATTTTGAGGAGAACCTACACTGTAGTTTAGCAGATACCAAAAAATATTGCCGGGATCAAAATTCAAACTTATTACGTAATTCAAATTAGAAAATGAAAAGTCAGTTTAATAATTTTACTCACTGCTGTGATCTTGGCAGTACTTCCATAATTTTCATGGTAAATTATTTGTTTCGTGTACCTATTTTGGTTACACCTTGTGGGTATAAATTTATACGTTTAGAGTCTAACCCATAATGAATTCTTATAAGCAATAGTTTGGCTGGCTCATCATTTTATAAGCATGACCGAGTTTGTATTTTATTTTAATAGAAATCAATTTTTTCTTTTTATTCAGATGTAGGTTACTAAAACCGCTACGTGTTGGCGCTGGAAAATGTAAAAATACCCGGATGTCATGATGGCCGCTTATGAGTATGCTGTGTTTACCGTCGTTAAATTTTGGGACTATCATGTGTTACAACTGGAAAATCTGTTCGACGAGGCGCATTTTTAGTTTCTTCAAATGACCAAGTCGGCCAAAGGTAAGACAAAAATTCTTTATTTACAAGTTGAGATTTTAAAAGAAGCCAAATATTTAATATCGACATTTGGAGGGATATTAACATCAAAGATTGATTCAATTTCCATGACCCAGCTTCGACTCGAAAATAATTTTTAAGTTGAGGTTAGACATAAAAATTGATTTGAGATTTTTTTTGGATAGGAAGTCGCTTACATGTTAAATCACAGATTGAGGGCTAATTCAGAATTGTTCTAAAGAAAATAACTAAGTTGTCATGAAAACTTATAAGCTTGAATTTATTAATAAATAATTTTTATATGGCTCGCCAAATACAATTTTGTGCTCGCAGCAAATTGCCATGAGAAAACTTTATACTCACGATAATTTGAACTCAACTCACTGCTAAAAATTAAAATTGAAATTAAGTTTAATTATACAAAAAATGACACAAGTCGTGTGTTAAGCGCCAGCTTGGGAATTAATGAGTTATGTTAAAGAACAGTGTTTTGATAGATATGTGTGATATCTAAATTTTAATTGA
Organism: Pachymerium ferrugineum; assembly: GCA_034686365.1. Classification (NCBI taxonomy): domain Eukaryota; kingdom Metazoa; phylum Arthropoda; class Chilopoda; order Geophilomorpha; family Geophilidae; genus Pachymerium; species Pachymerium ferrugineum. The sequence goes on along the minus strand of JAQGAS010000874.1, from coordinate 26,336 downwards.
AATCAGTGACTAGATATTGTAACTTGAAATAAATTTTGCAAATAGTTATACAATTGGAGTTCATTAATTCAATTAAAAACATTGGCCGTCAAAAGACAATGAACGTTTGTGCACAAATTGTTTTCTTTTACATAAGATTCAATTTCGTATTTATCTTGCAATGAAAAACTTACTCCAATTTCTAAAAACTGCAAATTATTCTCCATCTTTAACAATTCTAATACAATGGCTTTACTCGGTCTAGGTTCACAAAATAGAAAAAAATGAGTCAAGTGTCTCAAAGGATTCAATTGATTTATGAAATCATTAACATCCATGATTGAATTCCATATTTCCAATATTTCCAACTCCAAACAATTTTGAAGTAAAAATTTTAACTGAGGGACATCAATAGTCCCCGATATCTTAAGCTCTTGCAATTTCCTAAATGATATTACACAATTTTTTCTTTTCAAAGGCTGATAGGTAACTCTACTCAACTCCAACACTTTTAAATTAGGGTACGTGTATCCTATCAACTCTAAATCAACATTAACAGACCATAGGTTAAGACTCGTCACATTTGACCCAACATCAGTCAAATGTGACATGGGTAAACCCAAGACGCCAATCTTCAAAGAGAGAATTTTGTCACAGTTTTTTAGCTCATTAACGTCAATTGATAAGTTATTCCTAACCGATAAAATAAGATTTGATACATTTGGGCAACATTTGATTAGAAAATTCAAAAATCCCGTTGGGATATCATTCATATAAATTTCAGGCAGTTTGCACAGTTCAAATGTTGGCAATTCGGGTGATCCGTTCAAATCTTGAAACAATTTTATAAATGCGTTAATCAGAGGCTTATTACTAAACATTAACCCCAACTGTCTTGAAGGTTGAAAAACCCTCAACTGTTTTAAATTTTGTAAAGCCATCAAACATCCTTTCACAGTTAAACGGTCAAATTTTAAATCTAAATATTTAATATTAGAACCACGTGACTTGGACTGGCAGAAACGGCTGATACCATCATCCGTTATCTTACAGTCAGGCAAACTTAAACGTTCAAGATTTGGACAGTTATCACCTATTGCTTCTAAAATGTCATCATTCATTCGGGTATATTTCAACTCTAAATCAATTATGTTGGGAAAAGTGTGAACCAAATTGAGAGTTTCCTGATGCGTAAAATTCCGGAAATAGTCACAATAAAATCGTGTCAGGTTCTGTTTAAAATACAAAAATATGAATATACAATCAGAAGTCTTAATTAACTTTGAGATGTACCTTAAACTGTTTTGGAATTGAGTTTAATACGTATTCAATGTCGACTCGGTTCGATTTCCAAAATGAAAGACTTAGTCGTGTGATGTGTTTTGTAACCATTTGGGTTTTGTGTCTAATAGAAACAGTTTCCTGGTGGCGGTCGTGTGGGTATGCGATCAGTTCTTCCAAAAGTGTTGTAGCTATTTACAAAAACAAATTTTAAGGTTAATTAAAATTTTTTTAAAAATACTAAGTTCTACTTACGGAGACTGTGTATTTCTTCTAGTGGGTACGTGTCTACGTTTTTGATGATCACTTGAATACAAAGTTGTCGTAATCTTTCTACTGGTTTTCTTTGTGGCATTCTAGAAAGTAATATAAGACATAAATATTAGTTTAAATTGTTGAATAATAATTGTGTGCTATACCTTGATTTGGCAGTTTAGCTTCTGAACCTATTGAATTGAGAGATTTAAAAAAAACGTTGTCACAGAGTATACTCTGTGATGTGGTCTTTCTTTGAAACCCGTTGATTAATAAGAGGTGACGTCACGTTTAGGGTATTTGTAAAACCTGGGGGTTTGTTAACTATTCTCCAGGTAGGAGAATTTTGTAATGTAATAAAGAGTATTTCTGCACGTTTGTGTAAAATATGTAAAGAATTTTGATTTATATTTCATTTAAAAAAATTCAAACTCGATAAATATATTTTTGTTGGCATCACTTTTGATTGGCTGATTCGTTTCACGTGACTCTCGTCGTTAATTCTACAGTTAAGTACTAAGACAGGTAGCAACATGATACCGACAAGATCTTACAAATGAAAATGTTTAATTTTGTTATTGAACCTATTAGAAAAGTTGCAAATAATTCGTGGTAATTAAAATTGCACATTTGTGCTCAAATTGTTTTCCTTTACATCAACACACGATAAAACACAATTAATTTGTACAAATCATACTAATGTAATGGAAACATTAGGATCAGTAGTTAAGTTTATCTATTCTGAATTCATTGACTCCATTTTTAATTATTATGAAATTGTGAGATTTGTTGATTTAGAATTTAACACTTTAATGATTGGTATAAATATCCACGTACCTATTTATTTTTACCCTTCCTTAAGATTGTTTCACACACTGGACTTAACGTAACTTAGTGGTGTGATGCATTTTTGGATTGAATCGAGGCCAACTTAACGTTGTTTGACTCGAGTTAAAAATGCACGTTTAAGTTAAGTTTGCTAAGTTTCACCAGGTTACGAAATTAGACGCAATAGATTGCGCGTAGTGGACTGTAAATTACTTAAAAACAATCCTGTGTACCATTTTTACATTACATACGTACAAGTCAAGATGATCTACGTATTCAAACAACTTCGAAAAACTTTTATTCATGCTGAACTTGTAGTTATCGTATCCCCTATCATACTACACCCTTATGGAACATATTGCATGAAGTCATCCGTGGAAAGTTTATGACTCCTTGAAAATTACTCAAAAAATAAACTTTTTGCTTCTCAGTCAGCTCCTGAGTAACAAATTTCTCTTCCTTGCTCCTTGTGAGCGTTTATTTTCTTTTTTAATAGGTTGAAAATGAATAATTATAATCGAAAAATGCAGAAAAGCAAGAAGTAAACTTCTATATTGGTTATTGAACAAAAAATTTTAATCAAATCATTGAGCAGGCAGAGAAAAAGCACATGTAACACTTGTGCACAAATTAATTTTTTTATATAAGATAAAATTTCGGTTTCCGCCTTTCGCTTTTCATAAGACCAATGTTCATCACCTTTAAAACAAATTGTCACAAACTGCAAATTATTCTCCATCTCTAACAAATCAATATAATAGCTTTACCCACCATTGGAAAACAATATAAGGTAAAATGAGTTAAGTGTCTCAAAGGTATCAATTCCTGTACTATGCTAATGAAAATATTAGCCTTAGTGATTAAAAATTCATGTAAGCTCAAATCTTGCAAGCTCAATTCTTCCAACTCGATACAATTTTGAAGTAAAAATTTCAACTGCGAAACATCAATAGTCCCAAATATTCTAAGCGTCTGCAATTTCCTAAATGATTTTACACAATACTTTCTTTTCAAATTGACAATTGGCTGATAGGTAACACGATTCAGCGTCAACTCTTTTAAATTAGGGCACGTGTATCCTATTAACTCTAAATCAACGTTAGTTGAGATTAGCCAAAGTGTAGTCACTTTTGACCCAATTTCAGTCAAATTAGGCATGGAAGGTTCACTAAACTGCAAGGAAAGAATTTTGTCACATTTTTTAAGCTCAATAAGGTCATTTGATAAATTATCGCTAACATATATACTGAGTTTTGATACATTTGGGCAACATTTGATTAAAAAATTCAAAAATTCCGTTGGTTTATTTTCTATGTAAATCGTTGGTAGCTCGCACAGTTGAAACGTTGGCAATTCTTGTGACCCGTTCAAATCTTGAAACAATTTTTCAAATGCGTCGTCCAAATTCAATCCATCAAAAACCCTCAACTGTTTTAAACTATGTAAAGCCATCAAATTTCCTTTCACAGTTAAACGGTCAAATTTTAAATCTAAATGTTTAATATTAGAACCACGTGACTTGGACTGGCACAAACGTCTCATACCATCATCCGTTACCTCACAGAGAGGCAAAATTAAACGTTCAAGATTTGGACAGTTGTCATCTATTGCTTCTAAAATGTCTTCATTCACATTCTCGCAATTCAAGTTTAAATCAATTATGTTTGGAAAAGAGTGAACCAAATTGAGAATTTCTTGATGCGTCAACTCTCCCCAATCTCCGCAAGCAAATCGTTTTAAGTTCTGTTAAAAATATAAAAATTAATATACATGCAAAGGTCTGAAATCACTGTGTACCTTAAAATGTTTCGGAATTGTGTTTAATACGTATTCAATGTCTAGTTGGTCCTCGTGGTGGAATGAAAGACTAAGGCGTGTGATGTTTTCTGTAATGATTTGGGTTTTGTATCTAATAGGTAGATACTCGGATTTGTATGTGGAAACCAATTGCAGGTTGCGGTCGTTTGGGAAATGGATGAGTTCTTCCAAAAGGATTAATGCTATTTACAAATTAAAGTTTTGAGGTTAATTAAATTTTTTTAAAAAAATATTGAGATACACTTACGGAGACTGTGTATTTCTTTTGGTCGGTAATTGTCTATGTTTTTGATGATCGTTTGAATACAAAGTTGTTGGAGCGCTTCTACTGGTTTTCTTGGAGGCATTCTGTAAAGAAAAGTAATATATCAACATAAGAGGTCATTTGAATTCATTAATAAATTGTTACTATACCTCGATTTTTAGTTTAAATTATAGTCTAACAATGTGCACGTTGTGTAGAGACAGATCTGGGTCACAACGTGGTCATCGTGGTGACAAATAAAAGGGTAGAGGTCACGTGTTATTGGGTGTACATAAAACCTGGGACGTTGTAAACAACAGAAAAGCTGCCAGAGATGTTGCTTTCTCTTAAGGCAGTGGAATCTTGTAATTGGAATAAGACGAGTTAATCCAGATGATGTTATAATATTTGTAGTAGTTATTATTCAAAATTTTATTGCCTTGATTTTTCAAAGTAGGAAATGTCACCACAATTTTTAAATTTATAAATATCAATTCTCAAATTGTCAAACACAGATTGTGCTGTGATGGATGACACTAGTTGTTCAAAGTCACTTTGATTTGTACCTTGAATGTTTTGGATTTACTTTCACTACATATCTAATGGCGACTCTGTTCCATCCACAACTTGACGTATTTTTTTATCATCTGGAAGTAGATGGATGCATCGTACTTGTTTTTGGAAACGAATTTTTGGTGGTGGTGGTTTAGGAATTCGATTAGTTCCTGAAACCCTTAGAAATTCCATAGACGATGCAAAAAAAAAAAAACCAAGCAAGATCAAAACTCCAGGCGGCATTTCGCCACTAGGCGGCGCCACGCATCGCGGATAAATGCATTGAGAAAAGCCTGAAATATTTAGAAAAAAAATTAAAAACCGCCACTGATACAACTTAGGTTTTCTTTTTAATTGTGTTCATCAAAAATTGTTTTTAAACAATGTTTATTTACAAAAAAAATGAGTATTTGATTTTTCAATTTTTTAGATTTTGACTATCTTGTCAAAATTGAAAAAATATTTTACCAAAAAGATAGGGAAAATTATTATCAAGAATAAAGCTAAAATTGTAATTTTTATCATTTAAAACTGATTGTTCATTTTTTTTAAGAAATAGTTTCTAGGAATATCTTAAAATTAACAGAATCTAAGAAATATTCATTTTCTCTCATGCTTTTCCTATGCTAACCAAACGTTGTTCATCCGCGATGCGTGGCGCCGCCTTGTGACAAAATGCCGCCATTTAGTACCTTCTTTTTGCGTAGGAGTTGACATTAATTTGCCGAAATGTATCAATTTGCCAAACATTGATGAAAATGAAAAATCTATTATTAATTAAAAATCATCATACATTCAATAATGTCGTCTCCTAAGTCGAGAGTAAAGTACAACCAACACATTACACAACATTTTTTAACAATTATCAGAAAAAGATTCATACTCAGCCGGATGATTTACGTATTCAACAGCTTGGAAAAAAACCCTTATTCATCAGTTATCATATCCCCTATCGTGTTGTACCATTTATGGAACAACCTGCATTAAGTCATCTGTGGAAAATTTATGACTCCTAGAAAATTACTCGAAAAAATATATTTTTGTTTCTCGGGCAGCTCTTGACTAACAAATTTTTCTTCTTTGCTCCTCGTGAGGGTTTATTTTGTTTTCTTTTCATCACTTTCTCAATAAATTGAAAATGAATAATTATAAACAAAAAATGCAGACAAGTAATAAAACACTTTTATATTGGTAATTGAACAAAAATTTTAATCAAATCACATGTGAGTTAAGAAAGTACGGCCGAGTTAAGCTCGTAAATCTCATAAACGCAAGTAAAATTTGTGCACAAATTTTTTTTTTTTTATATAACATACAATTTCGGTTAACGCATTGGAAAACAAAATAAGTGAAAACGAGTCAAGTTCCTCAAAGGATTCAATTCGGTACAATAAGTTACTAATACTAATGAAAATATTAGCATCAGTGATTGAAAATTCATCTAAACACAATTCTTCCAAGTCGTCACAATTTTGAATTAAAAAGTTCAACTGAGAAACATCAATAGTCCCTAATATTTTAAGTTTCTGCAATTTCCTAAATTTTATTTTGTTTTCTTTCTCAATAGGTTGAAAATGAATGATTACAATCAAAAAAATTCAGGAAAGTAATAAAACATTTTTATATTGGTAATTGTACAAATATTTTAATCAAATCACATGTTAGTAAAGTACCGCGCAACCCATGCAAAATTTGTGCACAAATTATTATTTTTTATATAAGATACAATTTCGGTTTCCGCATTTGACTTTTCATAATACCAGCGTGCATCACACATAAAATAAATTTTCACGAACTGCAAATTATTCTCCATCTTTAACAATTCTAATACAATTGCCTTAACCACCATTGGAAGACCAGATATGGTAAAACGATTCAATTGTCTCAAAGGATTCAATTCCCATATTATACTAATGAAAGTATTAGCCTCAGTGATTTCAGTTAAGCACAATTCTTCCAAATCGACACAATTTTGAAATAAAAATTTCAACTGAGAAACATCAATAGTCTTAGATATTTTAAGCATCTGCAATTTCCTAAATGATATTACAGAATTTCCGCTTTTCAAATTGACAATTGGCTGATAGGTAACTCTACTCAACTCCAACAATTTTAAATTAGGGCACGTGTATCCTATCAATTCTAAATCAACATTAACATCAAGTAGCTCAAGACTCGTCACATTTGACCCAACATCAGTCAAACGTGACATGGGAAATTCTTTACCCAAGACACCAATCTTCAAAGAGAGAATTTTGTCACAGTTTTTTAGCTCATTAACGTCAATTGATAAATTATTGCTAACCGATAAAATGAGATTTGATACATTTGGGCAACATTTGATTAGAAAATTCAAAAATCCCGTTGGGATATCATTCATATAAATTTCAGGCAGTTTGCACAGTTCAAATGTTGGCAATTCGGGTGATCCGTTCAAATCTTGAAACAATTTTATAAATGCGTTAATCAGAGGCTTATTACTAAACATTAACCCCAACTGTCTTGAAGGTTGAAAAACCCTCAACTGTTTTAAATTTTGTAAAACCATCAAACATCCTTTCACAGTTACACAGTCAAATAATCCTAATTCTAAATATTTAATATTAGAACCACGTGACTTGGACTGGCACAAACGGCTGATACCATCATCCGTTATCTTACAGTCAGGCAAATTTAAACGTTCAAGATTTGGACAGTTGTCACCTATTGCTTCTAAAATGTCGTCATTCACTTCCGAACATTGCAATGTTAAATCAATGATGTTGGGAAAAGCGTAAATCAAAATGAGAATGTCTCGATGCATCAATCTCCATGAATCTTCACAAGAGAATCGTTTCGTGTTCTATTAAAAACATGAAAATATGAATATACACTCAAAGATCTAAAATCACTTGTACCTTAAACTGTTTTGGAATTGAGTTTAATACGTATTCAATGTCGAATTGGTCAAAGTTGCGGAATGACTTAGTTGTGTCAAGTTTTCTGTGATCATCTGGGTTTTGTTTCTAATAGATAGATTCACAGACTTGTTATTGGAAACAGTTTGCTGGTGGCAGCCGTGTCGGTATTCAATCAGTTCTTCTAAAAGTGTTGTAGCTGTTTGCAAAATAAAGTTTTGAGATTAGTTTATTTATTTAAATTATTGAGTTATATTTACGGAGACTGTTGCTTATTTGCTTTGGTCGGAACTTGCGTATGTTTTTGATAATCGCTTGAATACAAAGTTGTTGTAATGCTTCTACCGGTTGCTTTGGTGGCATTCTAAAAAGAAGTAAAATGTAACGATATACATTTAGTATTTACTGCGATTACTATACCTTGATTTGTGATTAAAGTTAAAGTCTAGCTTCTACTGTTAGTTAAAAGAGATGTAGTAAACACGTGGTTTAATAGATTCTGATAAATGAATGGGTTAGATTTAGAGGTCGTGTGCTACCACGTTGTTATCTATCAAGAGCGCCAAACACGGAATGACGGATTCTCCCAAAATTTTTTTATCTATTAGAAATATCGATTGAATGTAGTGAAAAGTCGATTGAATATTAAGCAACGGTTTAGTCCTGTAAATACGTTAGTTGCATGGACACCTCGTTAGTACCTACTGTTACCATTTACTAAATATGATCATAGACCTATATAACAGGGACTGCTGACTCTGGAATTATGGGTAAAACTCTCCTCTAAACGTAATAGCGAAGTAATAAGCGAAGGGTACATCTTAACTTCCGGTTACTTTAAAATGGGAAGGAAATATTGCTGTATTGTCGATTATGGAGTGAATAATTCGAAATGTAAAGAATTATTGTTCCATAAGTAACCAAAAAAGGGTATATCATGTTCTGTCTCCCCGGCCAGAGACACACTGCGATTGGCCGGCATTAATGGGGAGACGGAGCACGGACGTCTCCCCAGCCGGACCGCAGTTGGCCGGGAGGCGTCCCCGCTCCCACTGCTCGGCTGGAGACGCACCGCGGTCGGCCGGGAGTTTACTGGGAACTGTCCCTGCTCACAAATTATGAAAATAAATTAGCATATACTTTATAAATTACTTTCAACAGTGTATCTAGGTTATCCAAAGTTGTCATTTTTTCCATAGGATTAGCTTATAGCTGGAAGTCAGACTGTACCTTTCACCACGACTTCCGGCGTTTAATGACCTTCACACACCAAATGTGTGGCTGCCATTTTGAGTCAGCAGTCCCTGTTATTTAGGTCTACGCTATGATATTTCTAAACTCAAAAACAGCTTAGTCACTGTAACAAAATTGCTCTGGTAAAGTCAAATAATAATTTATTGCTCATGAGATGAATGTAAGAAGAAGCTTTTTCTTTCTTCAACTCAATTAAAAATATTGTCACCAATAACTTTTGCTCTATAAATTTAGTTAAGACCAAATTGTTTGTGTATAATAAGCAGTCATAAACTCCAAAATGGTTGTGGTTATAGATTAACTCTTTTTTATCAACCTACTTCATTACACTATTAAAGGCAAAAGTTGTACGTATTCTGCCCAATTGTGGTCATACTTTTTAACATTTAATATAAAATTTGTAATTTATCCTTTGTATTTTGAGGAGAACCTGTACTGTAGTTTAGCAGATACCAAAATATATTACTGGGTTTTAAAATTCAAACTAATTTCATAATTCAATTTAGGAAATGAAAAGTTAGTTTAATAATTTTACTTACTGCTGTGATCTTGGCCAGTACTTCGACTATAATTTTCATGGTTAAATTATGAAAGCACTACTGTTTCGTGTACCTATTTTGGTTACACCTTGTGAGTGTAAATTTATACGTTTAGAGTCTAACCAATAATAAATTCTTATAAGCTCTTTTGTGACGGTCCCTCCAGCCACTCTAACTAACTCTCGTTGGGTTGGGTGCCCGCCGGCCCCCGCGTGTGCAGGAGCACACAAGGCATTGATGAGCGGTGCTTAATTACTAACAACACAAACAACACAACTCACATTTCTTCGTTTTATCCCTTTTATTCCAGCATACTGTCGCCTCTCTCTCCTCTCTCCTCCCTCTTTCTACATAATTTCTACCTTATCTTTATACACTTTAAACAATACCATCTCATCTTCACTTACGTCAGATTTACATCATACATTCTTTTGTTTACTATTACATTTTTAACTCGGTTTACATTCCTTCTATTACTTTAATCTTTTATAATTATTTACCCTTTCGAACCCTTACACTTTTAAAACGCAATAGTTTGGCTGTTTCATCATTTTATAAGCATGAACGAGTTTATGTCGTGTTGATTTCAGATTTTTATTTTAATAGACATTAATAAAATCAATTTTCTTTTTTATTCAGATGTAGGTTGCTAAAACCGCTACGGTACGTGTCGGCGCTGGAACGTATGAAAAATACCCGGATGTCATGATGGCCGCGTCTGTTCATCAAAATACTTGCTTATGAGTATGCTGTGTTTACCGTCGTTGAATTTGGGGACTGCCATGTGTTACAACTGGAAAATCTGTTCGACGAGGCGCATTTTTAGTTTCTTCAAAGGACCAAGTCGGCCAAAGGTAAGACAAAAATTCTTTATTCACAAGTTGAGATTTTAAAAGTAGCCAAATATTTAATATCGACATTTGGAGGGATATCAACATCAAAGATTAATTCAATTTCCATGACCCAACTTCGACTCGAAAATAATTTTTGAGTTGAGGTTAGACATGGAAATTGATTTGAGATTTATTTGGATAGGAAGTCGCTTACATGTTAAATCACAGATTGAGGGTTAATTCAGAATTGTTCTAAAGAAAATAATTGAATTGTCATGAAAACTTATAAGCTTGAATTTATTAATAAATAATTTTTACATGGCTCGCCAAATACAATTTTGTGCTCGCAGCAAATTGCCATGAGAAAACTTTATACTCACGATAATTTGAACTCAACTCACTGCTAAAAATTAAAATTGAAATTAAGTTTAATAGCACAACAGTCAGAGGCAAAGCCTTCGATAACTATATTTCAATGTGTAGCTGGCAACCAACAACTGACCAAGTAAAAGGTTTCTTTAACCTCCTTGATCTGACGGCGAAATGCCATTACCAGATGCGGTCTCGCGGTAAAGTAAAAAACTCCCGGCAAAACCGTGAGGCCGTGAGTTTTTTGGCAAGCCCAGTTTTTACACCTCGATTTGTAGTTTAAATTTTAGTCTAGTCTAGCTTTATACACGTTGTGTAAAAAGAGTTGTGAGAAAACACTTCGTTTATCCAAGGAGGTTCTTTAACCTCCTTGATTAATCATGCGAGAAACAGTGGTTAGAGTTAGAGGTCTCGTGTTGGGTATAAATAAAACGTTGGACGTTGTAAACAAGAGTGACCGGCAGATGTCACTATTACTCCAGTTGGTGGAATCTTCTCTTTTGTAATCGCAATAAGAGTAATTAGTTCACTTTTAAAAAATATTTTCGCTTTACTTGGCATAATTGACATTTGTTGTTGCTATTATTTCAAATTTTACAAAGCAATTTAAGAAACTTCATTTTGTTGCAATCAATTATCTAAAGCTGGAATTTTTTTACAAATTATCGAACTCAGATTGTTTCACGCAATGATTAACACAAAAAAATGACACTAGTAAATTAAGAAACTTCATTTTTGTTGCAATCAATTATCCAAAGCAGGAATTTTTTTACAAATATCATTTTTCAAATTGTCAAACTCAGATTGTCTCTCACAATGATTAATACAAAAAATGACACAAGTCGTGCGTTAAGCGCCAGCTTGGGAATTAATGAGTTATGTTAAAGGACAGTGTTTTGATAGATATGTGGGATATCTAAATTTTAATTGAAATCAGTGACTAGATATTGTAACTTTAAATAAATTTTCCAAATAGTTATACAATTGGAGTTGATTAATTCAATTAAAAACATTGGCCCTCAAAGCACAATGACGTGCACAAATTGTTTTCTTTTACATAAGATTCAATTTTGTATTCATCTTGCTCTGACAAAGATGCAATTTTTAGAAACTTTAAATTGTTCTCCATATTTAACAATTCTAATACAATAGTTTTCCACAGTCTAGGAATACAATACACTTTCAAATGAGTCAAGTGTCTGAAAGGATTCAATTGATTTATGAAATCATTAACATCCATGATTGAATTCCATATTTCCAATTTTTTCAACTCCAAACAATTTTGAAGTATAAAATTCAACTGAGGGACATCAATAGTCCCACGTATCTTAAGCTTTTGCAATTTCCTAAATGGTATTCCACAATTTTTTCTTTTCAAATTGACAATTGGCTGATAGGTAACATACCTCAACTCTAAATCTTTTAAATTAGGGCAAGTGTATCCCAACAACTCTAAATCAACATTAACATGCCATAGCTCAAGACTCGTCACATTTGACCCAACATCAGTCAAATGTGACATGGGAAATTCTCTTTCACAAACCCAAATCTTCAAAGGGAGAATTTTTTCACATTTTTTAAGCTCAATCACATCATTTAACAAATTCTCGCTAATACCTATACTGAGATTTGATAGATTTGGGAAACATTTGGTTAGAAACTTTAAAAATCCCTTTGGTTTATCTTTCATGTAAATCGTTGGTAGTTCGCACAGTTGAAAAGTTGGCAGTTCGTGTGACCCGTTCAAATCTTGAAACAATTTTTTAAATGCGCCCATCATTCTTGAATTCCATCCATTAAAAACCCTCAACTGTTTTAAATTTTGTAAGGTGATCAAATATCCATTTTTAATTAAAGTGCTACTTGTTAATTCTAAATATTTAATATTAGAACCACGTGACTTAGACTGGCAGAAACGGCTGATACCATCATCCGTTATCTCGCAGTCAGGCAAATTTAAACGTTCAAGATTTGGACAGTTGTCACCTATTGCTTCTATAATGTCGTCATCCACTTCCGAACATTGCAATGTAAAATCAATTATGTTGGGAAAAGAGTGAACCAAATTGAGAATTTCTTGTTGCGTTAAATTTCCTTTACAAGAGAATCGCTTCATATTCTGTTAAAAATATAAGATTATTATGATGAATGTACACTCAAATGTCTGAATTCACTATTGATTTGTACCTTAAAATGTTTTGGAATTGAGTTTAATATGTATTCAATGTCTACTCGATCCAGAGTCCAGAATGAAAAACTTAGTCGTGTCAAGTTTTCTGTGATCATCTGGGTTTTGTGCCTAATAGATAGATTCACAGACTTGTTTATGGAAACAAGTTCCTGGTGGCGGTCGTTTGGGTATTCGATCAGTTCTTCCAAAAGTGTTGTAGCTGTTCATAAAACAAAGTTTTGAGGTTAATTAAAATTTTGTTTAAAATATTAAGTTAAACTTACGGAGACTGTGTATTTCTTCTAGTGGGTAAGTCTATGTTTTTGATGATCACTTGAATACAAAGTTGTTGTAACGATTCTACTGGTTTTCTTGGAGGCATTCTGGAAAGAAAAGTAACTTATCACATAAGTATACGTTCGCTTTTATGAATAAATAGTTACTATACCTCGGTTTGTGGTTTAAATTGTAGTCTAATTTGTGCAGGTTGTGTAGGAAAATCTCTGGGTCAAAACGTGGTTTTATCACACGTTGTGACAAATACTAGGGTTAGAGGTCACGTGTTGGGTGTATATAAAACCTGGGACGTTGTAAAGAAGAAAAAAATTGCCAGATGTTGCTGTCTCTCCAGGCAATGGAATCTTGCTATCGAAATAAGACAAGTTAATCCAGATGTTGTTAGTAAAAATTAAAAAAAGAATATTAGATACTAGTCGCTCAAAGTTCTGAAATCCCTTTAGAGTGCGTAACACTTCAAAATTTAAATAATAAGGCGAGAATTTGGATTTTTTAATTGATGATAAATTACCATCCGTTTATTGGCTGATTCGTTTCACGTGACTCTCTTCGTTAATGTTAAGTATATAGCACTGGGCTATCGACAGGTAGTAACATGATACAGACAAGATATTAGAAATGAAAATGTTTAATTTTTTTTTATTGAATCTACATGTATTCAATATTTTCAAAAACTTGCATAATAGTTTCCGAGCGGTCAATAAATCGTGGTAATTAAAATTGAACATTTATGTTCAAATTGTTTTTCTTTTACATCAACACATGATGAAGCACAGTTAATTTGGACAAATTGCAAATTATACTAATGCCAACATTAAAATCAGTAGTTAAGTTTATCTATTCTCAATTCATTGACTCCATTTTTAATTATTACGAAATTGTGAGATTTGTTGATTTAGAATATAACACTTTAATGGTTGTTATAAATATCCACGTTTATATAAAAATATATTAAAATGCAATCAATATACACTCATGCAACAAATGCAAGTTACAGAATACAAGTAGTAGCAATGTGTGAACTAAAATTCATGTGCATATAATACTACTCTTTGTACAGTATTGCATTATAATATGGAGCAAAGTTACAAAGTGAAAATTTAAAGTTTTATCTCGCGAAGAACACATGTTAGGTTTGATAATGGCTAATTGAAATGTGCACTGCGCTACACACAATATTTAATAGAGAGAGAATGGACAAGCCTAAAAACATTGAAATGACTGTCCCAATATCACAAACCAATTTAACAAATTCAATGCTCAACTCTTCTTTATATATTTCTTGCATGTTACTTTCTAGTTCAACTGTTACGTACTTTAAAATTTTGCTATTTTCAAGTAAATATGGTGCGACATTAGTAAATTCAACGTGTGGAATGAATATGTCTTGGTTACAGAGAGGCATACACTGACATTTGTTGTAAGAATAAACATCAATGAACAGTTGTAGGTAAACATCTTTGGTTTGTTTTGCAGTGGCATATGTTGAACATACAGGCATGACGGATGAATTGAAAAATGGTAAACTGCAATCAATAAAATCATATTACTCATACAGACAATTGCCCAATAGAAATTGCAAGTATTTTTTAAGTGACTGCGCATGCTCCAAAATTTAACGTAACGTAATAATGAATTTCTGTAAGTAGCCCAAACAGTAAACAGTACATTAAAAAAATATGTAAAATTTAAATGAGCAAAATATAAGAAGACGCTTTGGAGTTCATGAAACATACCTGCAGTTTATAGTGGATTCCCCAAACAAGCGATTGAAACAATCATGGACACATTTTTGATGTTCACTCTGTGTTACGCATGGGTTGGTTGGTCTGTTTTTTCTCACGTACTAATATAATAAAACACGTGTAACACATTTCAATTAAAAAGTTTTTCATTTTACCTTTTTTGTCGAATACTTTATATTTAGTTCAACATTCAAAGAGTAGAATATGTACGAAGTATAATCAATTTGACCATCTTGAGTCATTTGGATTATCTAAGAAAAATGAATTTTATTTTCAGTTTTGCCCATTTATAAAATAAACATGTTTATACTTTAGCATGCGAATTACAGCCAATGATAAAAAAGAAATTTGCAAGAAGTGATTTTGTTGTTTCTAGTGAATTGACTTCTGTTGTAAGAAAAATTATGAGAGTAAATGAAGATGTTTAAAAACAATGGATGAAGAATTAATAAACTAAGATGTAAGAATTGAATTGGGAAAATAGAATTGGAAGTTAGTATGGCTACAAATCATTTGCCAAAGACAAAGAGTAAAGTGAGACTAAACAACATTGACTTAAATAACATTTGCGAAATCAATGGCTACATTACCATGTTTCACACAGTTTCCAAATACAGTTGAATAAATAGAAATCTTGCCTAATCTTGGAGTGTAATAAGCAGAATTAAAACTCCGAAACTACATAAAATATATTTAAAATACAGTATAAAGAATGAAACGTTTTAAATGAAAAACAGATTTTTACCAAGTTATGCGACAATTTAAGAAGAGTGAAATTGAGGTTATCATTCCATAAACTAATGGAATTATTTTTATAATTTGGCAAATCAAGTAGGAGTAGAGTATTTACGTCAGTAACACAAGGAACATTCAGTTGATTCACCAATTTCGTCTTCTGCTCAAGAATTTCTTTTGAATCATAACACACAACTAAAGGTGGTATGAATCGATAGTTTTTCAGTTCAATGACGGTATTGACAGGATAAGTTAAATATAAACTGATTCGTATATACGCATCGTAACAAGAGTAAGAAAATCCAATCAATATTAAAAATAATTTTAAAATTTTTATTACACGATGATTAGATTTCAAATCATTATCTCTCGTATCATGTCGTTGACATTGATGCAAAATCTTTTCTTGCATCGGAAATTTCTTCTTTAATTTTATTACTCTGCGGTGAATGTTATTAGCCAGTACATGAATTAAAGAAATGCACGAACTTCCCAAATACAAACCCAAGAAACCACCAATTTCACACAAAAGTGAAATCAAGTCATAACACAAATATTCACGATAAACGTCTACATAATTTTTTTCCGATTTCAGTTGGAAAATCATTTTATCCATATTTGGTTCGATTTGATAATTAATTGTGAAAATCACTTTTTCACATTCTCTTTGACATTGGCATTCTGTGATTGGATTTATATCCTCTAGGTTGATCACAGTGTTAAAGTAATGACACGTTAATTCGTCTGCTTTACATTTTTCCTTATTCGTAGTAGGCATACCTGGAAATCTACAAACGAATTAAATAGTAAAATAATTTTATTGAAAGAAATAATTTTTACTCACCGACAGTTAAAATGTGAAATTCGTTTGAGTTTACAATCGTTTAAACATTTGTCTAGTACAGTCAAATCAACACACGGAAATTTCTCCCTATTTACAGCCTTGTACTAAAAAAAAATTCACCTTCAAAGAATATTAAATTTATTTTTTTGTACCTTTCTGTAAGAAAAGCCAAAAATATGATTATGTTCCGGAACAAGTATACCTAACATCGAATGATGTTTTCTCAAGAGCCTCAACTGTGATTGCAAAATAATATCATAATTATGATAAATTTAACATCGTTTTATACTATTTTACGTTAATCTCAGGTATGTCTCCGATATCTACGTAAACTTGAATCCAAGTTCCTTCCTGTATTTGTAATGGTTCAGCTACAAGAATATTTCAATTTGTAGCATTAGTTTATCAGTTGAGTAAAAATGTCTGAAATTAGTAAAATCTACTGCAGTTGATTAATGTGTAACATCATTTTAGATCAATTTCTTATCTTATAAATTTTAGCACTAGCAAAAAACTGCAGTAATTTGGCAGTTATTTCTTTGTATACCATTTTGAATGATTGTAGTCAGGTACTGGGTATCAAATTGAGTTGAAATAGTAGTTTTGTTGAGAAATGTTTTTCCTCCCTGCGATTACGAATGAATTAGTAAGGAAAAGCGTGTACAAATCAAGTATTATATACCATGTGTGCTGTGACATTTTGGACTTTGTCTGTCAGATTAGAACATTCATAGAGACTTTCAATTGTAGTAATGTTGTCGTAATAGAAATTTCCGAATTTGCAATCTGAGTCATAAGAAAATCAATTTTTATCAAAGTGAATTATTTGAACGTCATATACGTGCCTGGGCTGCGATCGAAGATTTTTCCTTGTGCACATTCTCCATCACTGTAACTTCCCAATTGAATTTGAGGAAATCCTTCATCACTTTGTTCATCCATTTCTGACTGAACTCGTACAGGTTGTTGCATGTAATAGACAATTCTTTCAACGCATTGGAAAATACATAAAGATATGGCAATAATTATAATGATGAACCAACACAAACGATACAAGATGGAAAATTTCTTGTCTTTTACATTGCTCCATTCAGGTATTAACTGAGTATTTTCCATTTCTGATTTCAAAATCTTTCGTACAATCTGTCTCACAATGTTTCTACGTCTTAAAGGATGCATCTTGCAAAACAATACGTTTATGTTGTTCATTTCACTCGTTGCTGAATATTTTATCTGCAAATATTGAAAATTTGCATTTTGTTTTACATGTAAAGTTCATCTTACACTTAATACAGCTACAGTTCCACAATGTCCTTTGGTCCTTTTATACCAGTAGAAGTGGAAAATGTGTGTTAAAAATTGGAAACTAAGATGAGACTTTCAAGTCATTTCATGTACATATAAACTCAGTGCAAGATAAAGTTTATAACGATCGATGCAAATTTGCTTGTCAAGTTTTGTAAGAAAGTACGAAAAATGACGGTTTGCCTATCCTATTTGAGATAATTTTAAATTTACGACTGAAATCAATTATTCCAGTATCTTTTATAGGTAAATTAACCCCAAACAACTCCAAAATTAGTCAATTGTATTAAGTGCAAGAATAAAATTTCGAGCAAGTGCTGCAATAGTAAAAATGTACAACTTACACGTTTTAAAATTATATCTTATTCGTTTCAGTTTGAGGTTTGAAAAGAGAATTCAAGTGCGTTGTATTTCTTTTTCATACATCGGTTCAACTTTTTCTTTTTTTTTTTATATTTCGAAACAATTATTTAATACTTGTCTTGCAATGAATGATAAATAGACGTTTCAATATATGCAATTTAAACTTTTGTGCTTACAATTAGCTCAAACTGTGATAAACCATCGAAGTAGTAGCTTAATCCCTGTATGTGTCTTGTTTTCAATTTCTCTCCAAACTCTGGATTATTTTCAGTGAATCTAATCAAGTAAAGTGCAATTTATTGACAAAAGAGAAACAAAAAAAGCACTTGACGTGTTTTAAGAAATCGAAAAACATTAGAAAATTTAATATTGTTAAGTGCAATTTCAGATGAAAATTTTTTTAAAAATTTTTTTAGAAAGAATTGTGTAGCAAATCGAATTTTTATTTCTAAATTCATCTGTCAGCTATCACAATTTACGGCAAGAAATTTGTTTTTATTTTTAACTTTTTAAGAGTATTATTACTCATTCGATCAAAAAAGTCTTTTTGAATGAATCAATTATTTAATATTTGACTTGGAATGAATGACAAAAATAGAAGTTTCATTATTTTATTGCAGACAGAATGAAATTAGTTGAGCTAAAGAAGTAATCTTTTACCCAAATATTGAATGATTTGAAAAATTGCTTAGAGTGACCTACCAAGATGTAAATACCTGCCAAGTCACTAATAAGTGCACTGAATGGATACACATAAATTCGTTTATTATCAAAAGAATGTTGCAATCTGATTCTGAATAAGGTTTGGTCTGTATGAATTGGACTTTGTATTCGGTTTTTCATTGTTACGTTTTTTATTTTTTGTAAATCAAAGCTGGGAAAGTCGCAAAGTTCTACATTGAACAATGTAAAACTTAACGCCATCTCGAAACGCTTATAACTTGACTTGTATTATTTACTCACTCGGTCAACGATCACAGCCTACGTGTCGTACTTAGCTTAGGTCTTTCGAGAGTATTATTTGTTTACTTTCTTATTCTGGTTTATCGAATCCAGAAATTCGAACTAAATCAACAATTGCATCGATGACTGATTTCTCTCGTAATTCTGTACTCCATAGTAAAAATACAAAATGGAATCGATGAGTGTATTCTTCGTTAACAGCCCAATCGTGTGCAATTTTAGTAGCCAAAGTTGTTTTTCCATAACCCTCGACGAGAATTTTTTTGGTTTCAGTTTTCTTAAACATTTCATAGTGGTGAATCTCCCTATCAGTTGAGGTCAATTTGAGTTTAGCATAGAATTCTGTCTCCCATCAATGCAACTTGAGTTGAAGTTGTTTTCATTTGTATCGCATTAACTCTACTACTTGAAATATGAAAATCAATTTTACGTGATACTGTTGGGTATAACATACCTTCAGTGATAGACATTATTTGATCTTAATCGTCATTTTCAAACATGCAATAATAAGGATTTTAGGATTTTTAAGACAAATAAGATGTTAGAAATTGAAAGGAGAATCTGTTTTTACTTCTAATTAAAACGACCATTACTAATTGTAGTTTGTCCCTTGTCACGAGATTAACCTGGCAGATTAGATATAATAAGTGTAATTTATTCAAATGGAAGTAACTGATAACGAGATCAAATACTTTTGCCCAACTTTTTATTAATACTGTCAAATGCTCCGAGTTTATATCATAAAAAACAGCATTGACACTACATCGGTTTTGACAGCTTTACACATTGAAGAAGTAAAATAAATTCTAATCTTGTGTAAACTATGTATACAATATGCTGTGCAAACCAAGATTAGTTTGTAGTTTATTTGGAGCAATACATTTTAAACGTTTGAATGATTTAAATATTTGATAACAAAACGATAACCCTTTTTCCATCAAAGGAATATTTGATATGCACATTGGAAACAATATCAATTTCAAAAATTGATTCATCAAATTTATTAGTCATTAAATTTAAATTTTTTAAACTCATTTTTTTCTCTGAACAGTATTGCAGGATGTTTATCCATTTTAGAACATCATTTTTCTTAAGTTCCCTCCGTACAGAATAGTGATTCGGCATAGAAAACTGAATGGTTAACGTCTTTAAACATCTAACAATTACATTTCTTAAAATGTCACTCACATCTTCAATCACAATTGACTGGTCAACGGCATATTCCCATTCCACTATTATCTTTGGAATTGGCAGGAGCAAAACCTCCTCCAAAATCACTCTTCGAATCGAAGTTTCCAAATCGTACCAATCATATATAGTTAAGCATTCAAGATTACGAAATGATTTGAAACTTTTCCAAAACCCACAATCGTAATCGGTTATTGGTTGTACACGTAATTTAATTTGTGTAATCGTGTGAAAGCCCTGCCAGGAAGAACAGCTCATTAATTCACCCAACGTATCATATTCGCATTCCAAATAAGAGATGTCTCTTACTTTACTTGTGAAAGCACAACTTATGTAATCGAAGAATTTAACACTTTTGCACGCATAAAAATCTTTGACTGATGGACTTGTTAACTCAATGTTCGACAGTTTTATACTCTCCCATTGTTTGTCGAGGAAAAGTGCATCCATTGATACAGGAAACTTTCTACTGCACCACAATTCTAAATGTTTCACATTTTTGCAGTGAGACAAAATTGTATCAAGTTCAGGATCTTCTTCTTCTTTTTCTTCTTTTTCTTCTTCTTTTTCTTCTTCTTCTTCTTCATCTTCTTCTTGAAACAAAGACATATGTAACAAATGTATATGGCATTTGTTTAATAAATTGCATATTTCTTTAGCCACTGGCCAATTAGTGATATCCCAGTTAATCTTAATAGTAATCTCCATATTTGAAGGCCATTCATCCTCTTTTTGAAGGAAAGAGATTATAGCTTCATTCTCTATTTCAAAGATGTGTACTTTTGCAGAAATTTGCGATAGTATTTCAAAACATTTGTTGACTTCTTCTTCATCATATAAAGTGAACCAGTGAAAACGTTGACATTTGATTTGTTTTAATCCTTCAATAGCTATATCAAATGCTCGTTTCCGATACACCCAATGCGTATTAAACAATTCCCAATGAACATTGGGAAGTTCAATGTCCGTTGGTAAATTTATTTCGTCATACGAATCGATATGTATATCCTGTAATCGTCCGCTTTGCACTCCGAGTGTGACCAATCGTTTGTAAATATGCGGTGCATATATGAGGCTATGGGAATTATTAATTTTTGACGGTAAATTTGGGATTAGATCAGTTTCGACTTCTGCTAAGTTTTCACATTCCATTAACATTCGTCTTTTACCACGGTCATGTTCTTGGAAAAAATTAATGTATTTACTGGACATGAGAAGAAAATAATGAGACGCCTTTTCTTTCATCAACCCAATTAAAAATGGGGTGACCATTGAAGACAGTCTTCCGTAGTAATAAACATCAATAATTAACTTGTTTTGTATAAATTCAGGAAAAACGAAATTATTGTTTAGAAATTGTTGGTGTATGTAATAAGCAGCCATAAATTCCAAAATGGTTCGGTGGTAAATCTGGTAATAACTGGTGAATGTTGTATTACTTAATCTTTTACGAATGATGACGAAACCCAATCGATGAATACTCTCAATTAATTCATCCTCATCGAATTCCAATTGATTTCCACTCCAAACTCGTTGGAAACACAAATAACCGAACTGATGCAATTTGCGTTTAAACGAACTATTTTCCTTATTTTTTTCATCAAATACGTTAAAAGATTTACTTAATTGAACATTTCTTCTTTCTTGGCTTCTTCTAATCATAAAATTGACCATGTCTTTGTAGAAATTTGTCCTCGTTGTTGTTGGTCCAATTTGGTGCCCTCTCACTACCATATCCACCAGTAAAATCAACATGAGAGGAGAATCAAAAAGTTCTCCAGTAGTTTCAGTTACATTTTTCAAATACTCAATCACTTTGTCAACTGATTCGACTTCGTGTAAGAATTTTGTGAGAAATTCAATTTTGTCTTCATTTTGGACTCCTAATAGTGTGACATGTAGATCGCAAAATTCAGTTTGAATTGGTAAACCGCTGAATAAAGTTCTGCCTTCATCACGTTTTAAACTGAATTCTCCCCTACGACAAGTGACAACAACTGTCATTCGCTCTCTCTTATAGAGAATTTTCAATATTTTTTCTCTTTCGTTTGATTCAACTTCATCTAATCCATCCAAAATGAGTAAAATCTTCTCCCCGTCTTTCTCTATTATTCTTTTTACTTCCTCTGGTTTATCGAATCCGGAAATTCGAATTAATTCGACAATTGCATCGATGACTGAATTGCCTCGTAATTCTCTAATCGATAGTAAAAATACAAAATGGAATCGTCGAGTGTATTCTTCGTTAACAGCCCAATCGCGTGCAATTTTAGTAGCCAAAGTCGTTTTTCCATATCCTGGTAAACCCTCGACTAGAATTCTTTTAGTTTCAATTTTCTGAAACATTTCATGGTGATGAATAACCCGATTAATTCTAGTTAATTTGAGTTTGACGTAGAATTCTTGTAAAGGTCCCATCCATGCAACTTTAGGGATATTCAGTTGTTTATAAAGTTCTTTCAAGTTGTACTGCATTAACTCTACTACTTAAAATATTAAACTCAGTTTTACATAACAAATATTGAGTAAAACATACCTTGAACATTCTTCATTTCATGTTCTCTTTGAGACAAATTTGACCCCATTTTAAAAATGAAGCTACGAACTGTTTCTCTTGTAGTTTATGATAACGATAAAAGTCTGCTTCTCTATTTCATTTTATCAACAAATGATAAGATAACTGTTTCTATAGTATCAACCAATTTTAAAGATTTGGACATGGTTAATAAAATAAAACCAAGTCATTTAAAATTTTCAACCGAATATTGTAACGAGAAAAATGGATTTTTGAACTTGTTGTTGTTGTTGTTGTTGTTGTTGTTGTTGTTGTTGTTGTCGTTGGACTGTGGTTAAATCTGGTTTAAATTTTATACAAAATTTTTTTTCTCTGAACTGTGATGTTTGGATTTATTAAAGTGCAAGTGTGGTAGCAACTAAATGTGAGTCAAGTATGCTATCATATCAATATTTGATAAGATAACTGTTTCAATAGTGTCACCTGATTAGTTTATTTTAATCTTAATAACCTTCTATAAAATTTGATAATTATGACGAATTTGGTTTTGGAAATTTTAACAGTAATTAAATATTGAACACTTTTGGGCATAGATTCACCCTTTTTTTAAATTACAATCTCCTCCATTATAGACAAAAAGTCTAACTTTAAATCTTTTTAGAGTGTAATTCAAACGAGAAAGAAAGACGCGGTGCGCGATTATTCCTGTCATTTTTTTTACTTTGACCGAGACAAAAAGCGCCAAAAAAGCAACTGGTGGCAGAATAAGAAATTCAAATTTTGAAAATCTGCAAAGCGATGACTGTAATCAACAGGCAGTTCAAGTCTTTCGAGACTATTATTGTTTTCAGTTTTTCACTCCCTAAAAATAATAAAAGCAAAAAATTTTTTTTGCATTTTCTATACTCATTTATTCCGCCTTGCAATTGGTGTTGAAGGGGTTTTTATTTAAAAAATGTAAAATTTTACTTTGTTTAGAGTTTAAACCAGCACAGAACAAATGAAGGTTTGTAACCTGCATATTTTTAATGAAAATCAAGGGTGTAGGATTTCAGTCTTAGTTATCTCCTACCTCCACGCGGAGCTCCCAGTGTTTGTCTTGGAGGTCTCTTGGCCTCCAATGACAAATTAGGAAAAAATTTTTCTGCACAGTTGGAGAAATAATCAATCATATAGCACAATGATTCTAATGAATTTTATAGATACTTTTGAAAAAGAGGTAGTGTGACCTATCTTAACATTTAAGCATGTTTTCATTTCTTTCTTTAGTTTATTAAAAATTAGTAAAACTGGTTTAACAGTATGTAGTAAAATCAATTTTCCTTGTTTTTCAGATGTAGTTTCCAAAGCCGCCACCCGACGGCGCTAACACGTACGAAACATACCCGGATGTCATGATGGCTGTCTCGTTTCGATCACAAGCAGTTTTTGACGAATATTAAGTTATAGGCTTGACAATTGGAAAATTTGTCCGACGAGACGATATTTCGGTTCCAAATGACCAAGTCGACTAAAGGTAACGTAAAAATTCTTATTATAATAGAAACCGACTAAAGCTAAAACTGTATGCAAAGTGTTTAACCTATATGAGCTGACAAGAGTAGAGTAAAACGTAAAATCTCCGTTTGAACAAATATTTCTTCCGGATAGCAACAATCTTAACAGTAAAAGATTGAGAAATAGATTAATAGACTGATATCTAAAAGGCACAAAAATGTTTTTTATAGTATCAAAACTAAAGTAAAGTGCGAGGAATACGCTTGAAATAAGAAAGTAAACTTTGCAAGGATTACAATCTGAACGAGTTAATTCTATCCAAACAAATATGACTAGATAAAGTTATAAAAAACAGACAGAGTTGAAAGTTAAACATTCATCTTGGGATTTGTTAGGATTTCAATCTTGTGACATTCACAACTTGCAGCCAGCAGATGGGTAAAAATGGACTAGTGCAAGTACCAACCATGATGTTTGGTTTAGTAGTGCACAAACTGTAAAAAGCAATAACTTTAAGTCATTTTTTATTTTTAGAATTTTATAGTTCTAAACAAATAAAGGGATGGAAACATGAGCTTAACTACAACTTCAGTTATTTAAAAAAAACGAATAGTATTTTATACTTTACTTGAATACACATTGCTGCCGCTCTATTCGGCTGCTGTCAGTTGTAATAACACCTTTAAAGCCCCTAATGTGCAACATCTTCGAACACAAGTTACCGAATTCCATTGAAAATTTATAGTTAAGCATTCAAGATTACGAAATGACTTAAAACTTTTGCAAAGACCAAAATCGTAATCCTTTCCTGGATTTAGATTGAAATCAATTTGTGTAATAGTGTGAAAGCCTTGCCAGGAAGAACAGGTTATTAATTCAATCAAAGTACACTATAATTGCAATTCAAGTAATAGACTAAAGATATTTTACTCAAAAACGCACAACTTATCGATGTGTTAGTTGACAGTGTAACACTTTTGCAAGCTTAAAAATCTTTGATTGCTGAACCTGTTAATTCAAAGTGAGACAGGTTTATACTCTCCCATTGCTTGTTGGAGAAAAGTTGATCCATCGATGTTTGACAGTCTTCCAATTGTAAATGTTTCACATTTTTAACGTGAGACAAAATTTTAGTAACTTCAGGACTGTCAATAGATTTACGTAATTGTAAAGAGTGTATCTGGCTCTTAACTAACAAATTGCACAAGTCTTTTAACACTGGTAAATCATAGTGATCCCGTAATATGCGACAGGTGATCTCCATATTTGCGGAAATTGCAGTCTAGCTTCAGTAGTTTATGGTCCGGGGAAAGCCACGTTGTGACAAACGAAGTGGTTGGTTAGAGGTAACGTGTTAGGTAAAAGTGTTGCCAAGTTCTTCCTGGCGACGAGAGGGCCATTCCCCTAAAAACGTTTAATTACAAATGGAATTGAAGTCGATTAAATATCGAGTAAACTGGATGAAATATAGCGAATAGTTAATGAATTTTGGATAAGGAAAATTAAAAAAAATGATCTTACTTGTCTAAAAATGTTTGAAAAAAGTATTACGAGTATTGTTAGTTGAGAACAAAAATGCTACATTCGCTACTCATTGATATTATTTAATAATAAACTAACATGTAATTCATTACATACACTATCAAATTCTAGAATTTTTATCTAAAATTCCTGATTAGCTGAATCTTTTGACTATTATCGCAAGGTGGCATCACAATATACAACAGATTGGACATAAACTCAATTTTAAATTCAATTTTTAATGATCAAGTGGTATAAAACAGATATCGATAGAGTGCGCTAGCACTCCGCCAAGCAAGCTTTAGCTTGAGCGGAGAGGCAAGCACTCTATCTTATCTGGT
>JAQGAS010000873.1:0-31623 GCA_034686365.1 Pachymerium ferrugineum | reverse complement strand
CCACGTATCAACTTAAGCTTGATTGACAATTACTGATACTGACTGATACTTTTTTCCAAGTCCCGCTGTGTTTCAATACTTCTGTTATGCCTACTAAGGAATGTTTGATATTACAATCTAAGAGGGAGTTTCATTTAATACGTATTTTGAAGAAGTATTGGATTTTTAAACATTTAAGAAAAGGTTTGTAACAAAGAATTGTTACATATTTTTCTACTCGGTAGTGGTGGCTTTCCTAGTCGGCCTTAATTTTCATATGGATTGTGCCGTTTTATGTAGACGTAAACTGTCTAAACAGTGCGCAAATATGTACATTTATTACATTTCTTGTCCAAGTTAAATTTAATGGAGCAAAATGGTTACAATTACATCTAAAGACGCAAATTGTATTATTATCTAAATTTTCTAGACAGCATTTAATGTTTGTCTGTACTTTTAATCCGTGAAATTTACAAGCATCCTTCAACAATAAATCTAAGCAATTTAATTTTTACTAACTTCTAGTGTACTAAATTTCGAAAATTGAAATTACATCAGTTGAAATGAGATAGAGAAGTTTGTGCTTCTGGTAAACAAATTAACAACGTAGAGCGGAGAAATATTAATCTTGTTCCAAATGTTAGCGATAAATATTTAATTCACTTATTGCACTCACCGGTAACTGGCACTAATATTCTTGTTAAGCTCATTTTTGTTGCTGTGTAATCCATTACAGTACTTGTGAAAATGGTGGGAAAATATTTCTAATGGCCTGCAACTTTTCTTGATCTTTAGTGGACATGATATTAATTCCCATGTGTGAAACCTATATAGCAAAATGCAATAAAAGCTTCTCATAAAAAATATAAGAAACGCAGCTCAGTTTGTTACACTCTGCTGAACTTTTTCATTATGCACAAATTGTGCTCATTTCTTCACTTTATTCGTAAATTAAGCTAATTGGCTCTATCCAACCAACATGTTCAACTGTCGCATTTTAAGTTTTATGCTTTGTTGTATTCATATTCAGCTGCAAAAAAAAAAAAAAGGATGAGGTGCAGTTATGTGGCAGTTTAATAACAAATGAATCATTCAATAGTTTCTGCTCCAGCGCTATTTCTAATTCGGCGAGTATTTTTGTGACGGTTGAAAACCGATTTAACTAATAAGTAGTAAATATGTATTGATTTATATAAAACACGAAAATTGATTTTCGTTTGAATGAAAAGTCGTTTCATTTGCTGGTTGAGTCTATTGCTTAATAATTATAGCGGCAATTCATTCAAACAAAATTGTAAATAATAATCTTCCTTTTATTAGTTATTAGTTTTGCACTGACGTTGCAAAATGATACAAGCGCCTCTATTATGCTAGATAGCGGAGTAATTTATCAAAACATTACTTTGAATTGACTACATGAATGTACTGTATGCTTAAATTTGTTCCTAATCCTACATGGAAGATTTCGGTTGCCCGAGTGGCTGTATTAGAAGCCAATTTTTATAATCTTTTCGCTATTTGACTTTCCCTTTAGAATAATCTTTGAAAAATAAGAAATTAAATGATAGAAAGAAAAACAAATGAATAATTAAAGATACTCTCTTTTGGAACTTCCAATTTAATGGTAAAGTTGCTTGAATTCATTAATATTCTGCATCTGATAAATAGTTTTTTTACACACTTTTTTTCGTGTTTAATCTTAGATTGTATTATACAAAATATGCTTAAACCCTACCAGTATGAACAAGCTACGTGACATAAGCCGACACATTGAAGAATGACAAATCCTTGACATATGACACGTTCTTTGTTGCAGATTTCAAAGCCAAATCTGAGGTTGAACATTTGATATCTTTCTTGACTATTAAGCATATATTTAATTCAGTGAAAAGCTATTAAAGTAACCATAATATAAATAAAAAAGGGAAAATTAAGAGAAATGGATAACGAGAATGAACAGCAAGCCTTAATAAGACCACAAGATGGCAAATGAGGCAGTGATAATATCTCTGTACATAAAAGTTAGTTAAATACAAGTTGCAACCATGTTGGCTGTTAAATGTAAGAGCAAAGTTGTTGGCGTTTACTGTGAAATTAATGTTGAAAATAATTATGCAAATGATATCTGCTTCACTATATCTTGACCTGTGTCTGGCCAGTCGGCCAACACCCATCAGAACACGTGTTTGCCTGCAGAACAAATTAAGTGGACAGGTAACTATGGAAGCAATCAACTTTAAAAGGATCTGGTTTTACAATTTTATACATAAAATGAGTGCGCACTAAAATTTAGTTGCTTAAAAAAATTGTCACAAACCCGGGAATTGGAAAGGCGAGAGTCATTAGGTTGAAATTTTAATGCACCAAACGCGTGTTGCAGTCATGAGTTTTTAATCAAAGTAAAAATGGGCGAGGGAAGCAATTGTGGATTAGACCTTATGGCTTATTTGTGAGTTGAACATGTTTTTTAATTATGTAGGGTAAGATGTGAAGTAAAGGAGCTTCGGCTTTCTTCTGAGTTATAGGATGAGATGAATTTTTAATAGGCAAAGTTGAGAGTGAATTGTAAATTTAGGCCTTCTTGGGGGCACAGAAACATCTGAAACTATCAGATTTGAATTTAAAAAAAAATTGAAATTTTAATTTAACAATTCCAATTGAAGTTATTAAAACTTATGTAATGAATATTTCACTTTTTATTTTTAAGTTTGAATTTTACAGTTGTATTCCTAGATTTTTTTTACTGCAACTGCACATTTTAGCTCACCGAATTGCACCGTTTTTGTATTGTTTTCCTGACATTTTCAATCTGAGTCACTGGTGGATGACCGAACTTTAGTATCACTTAAGTGCAACTCTTAGATAAGGACATGTTGTAGTCGCGATCTTCTTCCAGTTGTTTATACATTTAAAGATTCAGATTAGCAAGTAGTTTTTCAGGTTAACACGTCATGGTTATGAATTAAGCACTGAGCTGAAAAGTAAAGAAGGAATTTACCGTTCATAAACAAACTTTTTGTACACCTAACAAATTTATATCTTTACTTATAAAAAATTTCAGTTATTTTGAATGTAAAAAGCATCCAAGGGACGTAGTAAATAAGTTTTGAAATGCAACTACATACCTTAAACGAGTGACTGGGCTTTTCCCTTCTTTAGATGATACTTTAGAAGAATTTTATTGGCATCAGCTTTTTTTTGCTATTATCGCAAAAACTGCACTAAGAAAGCCAAGTAAACCCAATATTGCAACCATTAAAAGAAAGATATCCAAGAAACTAAATGGAAGAGAAACAAAAACCAACATTGAAACCGCATATTCTTTTATTTTTTGTCTTATTTTTACGGCTAAACGTTAAAGTAAATTGCAAGTCTATTGACTTCGAAAGTGGAACCAGAGTTGTATTAGTTGAGATTGGTGAATCACATATTGCAGTATCTCTAAGGAATTTGGTAAAAAGGAATGAATATGGGTAATCTAGTTTTGGTTTGATTATTATTTATTTAATCACTTGATTAGCCTAGTTTTATTTTCTTTGTTTGAATGTTTATCTAGTGTTTGTATAATGTAATGAACTATTGGAAATATAATCTTCTGGGAGCCGTTTATTATTAATAGGACAACCTATGACGGCTTATTTATTGTCAAAACTGGACAATGTGTTGATTTAAACCATCATCATTTGTCTTAGTGAGATTGGAAAATGTTTTAAAAATATGCTTTTACCTAATGAATTTCATTGATTAAATGGTAAAAGTCTTTGTTTGGAGAAAGACAATAAGAAACGGAACAATATGAAAGAAACACTATAATGCATAGTTAATATTTTGATTATGTAGAAGCATTGAATTTCGACAATATTAATATTAATAATACCTTAATTTTATAACCAGCACAGTTGCGCACTAAACTCGCATTCCCACATTTATAAATATTCGATATTTATACAAAGTTTTATAATGTTATATACATTTGCCGGGTTTTTGTTTATTCACATTGTGACGTCTTAGATTGTCACACTACTTGAATGCGCTACTCGACTTCTGTGCATGTCATTTGTACGCAAATGACCATCTTGTGTGATAAAAGGAGTAAGAACAAGGCATTTAAATTTCATTCGTCAGAATCCGAGCAAAGTCTGTCAACAGGATAAATAAATTATCTTTTGTCTTCGAGCTTGGCAAAGAATGCATCATCAGCACAAATAAGTCTTATAGTAATAGTAGAAAGGTTTCTATATTGATCAGCATTTCATGTGGAAAGAATACCTGGGAGTAGTGAACTTGTAAGTAAATGAAACTCAATGTCAGTATAATTTATAGCCATTAATCATCAATAAAGAAATAAGGCTCTATATACTTTAATGATGAGTTGTAAACCGGTTTGTGCGTCTCCTGCTTCGAATAAGAAGCGTGCATGAAAATGAAATAGGAGCCCAAGAGGGTCTTAAAGGATTGACACGATGGAAAACAAGACATTGGATTGTAAGTTGTCGCCTGTTTTCTGGAATTTATGATTCGCCACTGTAGAGACGGAATTTCACATGGAGTGTGTGTCGGTAGGGGGAGGGCAGTTGAGAAAGGGGAATAGCTCGTGTTACTTTTCTTCTTTCCTTGTCACGTAACAAGGAAGTGTTGACAAGCACAGTTAATTTTGCATTTTGAGTTGAAATTTTAGTCAAATTACACTATGGTTGCAAAAGCTAGATTTTAAAGAAGACAGTAAGATAAGAGAGAAACGGATTAGACTGGTTTTTTGAAAACGCAGCAGGAGCTTTTAGAAAGTGCAAATATTTAATGGGAGGATGAAGTTACTTGTTGTTCAATGTAAAATAATCTCCTTAAAATCTACAGGATGTTGGAAGAGCAACTGGGTGCTTTTCAATTAAAATTTTAGTTCTAGGCGGTCGACCTATTTGAATTGTTTCACACATTTTCGTGTTACATAAGATAATTTCTGCGGCGGTATTTTTTTTTTGCTAAAAAATGATATAATTTGGGTTGTATTTTCTGCAGAGAACAGAAAATGATATAAATGTCTTCTAATGATTCTCTAACATACATTTAATTATTTTCT
This sequence comes from Pachymerium ferrugineum, assembly GCA_034686365.1. Taxonomy (NCBI): domain Eukaryota; kingdom Metazoa; phylum Arthropoda; class Chilopoda; order Geophilomorpha; family Geophilidae; genus Pachymerium; species Pachymerium ferrugineum. Next base: position 26,567 of record JAQGAS010000873.1, on the reverse strand, counting down.
AAACGTGACAACGATATTTTTTTTTCTGTGCTGATCACGTATTGCAAAATATGCTCATTTTTATTATTTGAATGTATTTCACTGAATAATCAACAGTTTAGATTATCAACATCACCAATGGACAGTAGTAAAAAAGCAATATACAGTCTTATAAACATTGTGTCAATAATTATATTTTTTTTTTTTACTTAATCCAAGTCAAAGTGTATTTCTTGTTGACACTACTGTTGTTAGAGTGTATATTTTTACATTAAATTATTCCCTTTTTAATGACATAACAAAAGCAAACAACCAGAAATAATTTAATTTTTTTCTTGTTTTATTATACAAAGTATATTTTTTTTCTGATATATGTTCGTGTAATTTCTATGTCAATAGTACATTTCTACTGCAAATCATTTTTTTAGATATCATTTCATGATAGTCATCAAATGATGGACTGACCTTGCACATTATAGACTATCTTCATTGTATCAGGGAAAAGAATCATGCACAATATTGACAAACAAAATCTGCAAGAAATACGGCAGCTAAAGAAAACAACATGACAAATGCATTTTTTCTTTCAAATCCACTTTCCTCAACAAAATAGTTTTTCTTTGCATTTCAAGTTGGGAAATTGATTTCTATTTTTTTGCCCTTTCTTCTGGTTTTAGATGAGGTTTGGCTAGTATCTGTTTTTCAGGTCGTGCGCTTGATTGAGTTAGATGGCTGAATATTAATAAAAATAGTGAAGAACCCCCCTCGTTCAACCAAAGTTGGCGTTTAAATTGGTGGGCCATGCTGGATATTGAATGTGCAGATGAGATGATGACCACCCATCAAGTGAAGAAGGGACTGAGAATTTCTCATATGAAAGGAGTTCCAGTAGTAAACAAGTTGTGTGTCAAAACTCAACTGACACTAAAGAATTTTTATGGTTACGCTGCTCTATCTCATTTACAGAAAATTCATATTTTTCAGAAAACAATTTTTTCCTGCTGAAATTGATGAGTTATTAAACCATGTACAAAATACTTTTGGGGAATTTTAGGAAAATTGAAAATTGTAGAATTTATTTTTATGGTGTTATGTAGAGAAGCAAATTGCTCGAGTATTGGGGGTTTTTTTAATATCAAGAGGAAAAGTTTCTGCTTGAAAATTGTTGTGTGATGTTAATGGAGTTTTAACACAGACGGAAAGTGGTTCGGTGTAGCAATAAAAATATTACCTTAAGTGTAGGAGTTACTTATGAGACTTTTTTAGCTGCGTTAAAGAAGTTATTTTTAATGGAGAAAAGTAAACTTATTTCTTTGCTTTTGCGTTTTATGTTTTAGTTGATAAACAAAAACTATTTCAAGGAATTTATTTTTTAATGCATTGAACATGTTTATCAAAAAACCAAATTTTAATCAAGCGAAATGGTTCTCCTGTTGTTTACCCATCCGCTTTGTTATTTGGTTTAATTTAAAAGCAGAATATAAAATTTTTTTCATATTGGAATCTGAAAGACAGCCTCCAGGGAAACTGATGTTGTTACCCGTGAACCAATAATTTTGCAGACTGTCTGAGCAGATTGCGTCTGCACATTAGCAGGTCAATGGTTGCACGCTTTGAAAACGGTGCACCAATTATGTGCAGATTTGCAAATGACTGGGACTTTCTGTTGATAATAGAATTATCAATTAATAGTAATAAAAGTTGTTTGCTGTGACCTTTAACTCGAATTACATTGTTCACTCTTCCGTAAATGTTGCTGCATGGCACGTGTCGCTGTATACTTCGAATTACACTCTTCCAGGTGAGGTTAATGCGCATTGGCTGACTGAATGTCAATGAATGTTGCTGCACACAAAGGCTGTGCAATGGCATCAACTCATTCAGACTAAGTACAGGTGATAAAAGTTAGGTATAAGAATGATTAACAATTTACTTTGCAACTATTGCATATCATTTATGTGTCATTACTCATTCTTATACAAGAATTTTGAATCTGCATTTCAGACGTTTATACGTGATTCAGATGTTTTAGCAGTTCTTTCATTGCCTATCTTTAGGACAGGGGATTTCGTCTTTTGAAATTTAAAATTGCACCAATATACTATCTTTTGAGTCTCTATGCCCAAAATCTTTGTGCGGCTGTCGTTTCCTTTTATTGCCAAAAGAGAAAGTCATTTCCAAATCCGCCTACATTTCAATGAGTGATTAATGAACCCAGCTTTTCAATCAATGTTTTCCAATTCAAACTGTTACTGCTTTCAAAAAAATCTGTTGTATTACTACACAATACATCTAATTGGTTCTTCTTTATTTTCCTTGCACTTAAGGAGGGCTTGAATGTACCTCTAATGATGCTTATTTAAATAAAATAATAATAAGGGTTTTGTGCAACGAAGTTTAAAGTTGAGGTCTGAATCCTTATGTAGATTGGGGGTTTTGATTTTTCGCTTACTAAGACTGTGCAAAGAGGTTTCGGGTTTCTCTGATATGTGCTACTTGACCTCAACTGTGGCTTCACGTTGCCTGTCTTTGCTTTGCATGACTGGCACTTTCACTCATCCCATTTGCCTGGTTTTAGATAAACAGAACGGTGTTTGCACAGCTGGCGATTTCTGCTTCTCCCAATTAATACTTTTTTTCTTGTATTGGAATGTCTTAATAGAAAAAGTTTGAGGTTTTCCGTTAACGGTACAAACTGAAAGAGCTATCCAATTTCAACAAATGTGTAATTGCAGTTCTGAGAATTATATTTGGGATGGGAATAAGTGACATTTTTAGCAAGTATCTGATAGTTTGGTGAAGTTAATTTCAGTTTTATAATAAACTTCCACAAGTTTCCATTGCAAAAGAGTTATTATCAAAAGATAGAACTAATCATATTTAATATATGTGACCGTTCTCTTTCTGTTTAATTATAACCGTGCAATATATCCAACTACATACCATCAGATAAGTTAATGAGATAATGCAGGGTGTGATTGTGAGTTACAGCTTTATTACGGCAAAAATTCGATTTTGTAATATTACATATTGCAGTTACCATACTTCAATTTGTCTTTAAGTTTACTTAACAACTACAAAAATCTAATTTGTCTTTAAGTTTACTTAACAACTACAAAAATCTAATTTTTTTTAAAGCAATTTAAATGTACTATCAATTCGAACTAACCGCGGTTCCTTAAAGCGAAAATGCACAGATGTAGCACTAACATTTGCATTGGCGTTCCTCTCGCAAAAGTAGGTGGTAATGAAAAATAAATATTTTGAACTTTTTGTCGGTCTTTTAGCTTTTTAACTTTAGAAAGCGTTCAATTTATTTTAATTGTATCTTACTTTTTACGGTTCATTCAACCGATGTTTCCCATTTACATTAATTTCTTACATTTTATTAATTTTTTAATTTGGATAAAAATTGTACACGTTTCCATTAGTAGTTTAATAAAGAGACACAATAATAATTTTATCTATGTGTCTAACAGGTAATCTTTGGTCTCCAGTAATGACAGACAAAACACAAGCTTTCACAAAATACATCTATGACGGTGGGGCATGATATTTTATTGGTTTACACAATGTTGCTTCTCTTGAGGAAGTGTTAGATAAGAAATATTAATCAATTTAAGTGCTTGTGACTAGAAAGTAAATGAAATAATGCAGTAAATCATACACGTTTAGTTCTTTTTCGCTTTACAAAAGTGCAAGCAACAACCATCTTAGCTAGTCCAAGATGGATTGCTCACAATTCTACAATGCACATTAAACTTTAACAATGTTAACGCCTAAATGCCTTTGGAAAAATTGAAATTCAATTTCAAAGAAGTGAAGAATAAGTAAACTTGCTCGTGGAAATTGGATTTACTCGAATACACCTATCACATATAGCAGTTACTACTTCATTTCAAGTGGAAATGCACATCTGAAGGGTGAGAATCTTCAAGAATTTTTTTCTTTAAGCTCTACTGACATGATTAATTGCTTTTGGAAATGCTTGAACATTCTGCAGATGTCAATTATTTTTTTCTTAATTTTCTGAATACCATAGGCATTTTCATTACGCACAATCAATAGATGTAAGAATTATGACCGTTGCAGCACACTACTGTAATAAAAAGTTTACAAACAAACAAATTGTTTTATTTTTTAAAAAATGAACTGACTAATCTACATTAATTTTAACATAGTTTGGACATACTACAGTATATGTTAATAGGTTGTGTATGGATTTCAAAAAGTTAGTCTAAGTGACAATTCTAGTCAGCTTTTCTTCCTTTCCCACAATGCAATTGTAAATCAATAAAAGAAACAGCATTGCAGTACAGAACATAATTGTTTTTGTTATTTTTTTCCTAGGTCTCTACAAGGAACATTGCTTCTCTACTACTTTTTTTCCCACTTTTTTTTTCCCCCCGCAAAATTGGGTGATCTCCAAAGTAATACAAATTTTTAATAAGAGACGGGAACTAATTTCAACGAATGAATTTATTTGAAAAGTGGGTTTAATTTAATTTCATCATATGCTGGGAAATATTGAAATACTTTTTTTTCTCTTTTTTACACTTCATCGTCTAACTCTCATCCATATTTTTCCTTATTTTGCAAATGTTTTCTTTTCTGTAATACTCTAGAGCTTAGACAAACATCTGAAAACCGGAATTGCAACTCCTTTCTTTCTTTTTCGAGACTTTATTGTGTTGGGTTTAAGGCAAGCTGTATTGAAAATACAGTTTTTCTATGTCAAAAAGAGGGAATAATAAAACTCATAATGAAATTTGGAGTAAAACTTATTGGTTACTTTTGGAAAATTTATTTTCATTTACTTTATAAATTTTTCATTGCGCTATCTACTATTGTTTCCTTAAAAACTAATTTTTTTTTTAGTCAGATTATGGCCTTATTTTAAATAATTTAAATTGCGTAATCATTCACGCACGCACCTTGTGTAATCAATAGTACTTTTCATATCATCTTCTGGCACTATTGACAACTGCATTCACTAAGAAATACATGTTGTGTGATTCAGTATTGGAAAATAAATCATTTATCAGTTCAACACAGGTATAATATCAGTCCAAGGAAAGAAAGAAGGCAGTCAGGCTAAAAAGCATTGATTGCGACAAATAAGCTATAACTCGTGTATGAATCGTAAGTAGAACAAGAGTCGAATCTTTGGCTTAGTCAACATAAGACGATTTTTCTTTAGTTGCAAGCTTTCACCTTTTTTTACGTAGAAAGTTTAAGTTTTTTTTAATGATCTAAACTTTAGAACACTCAATACAGGTACGTTCGAATTTTTGCCTTGGGTTTAAAAATGCAATCTTGCTGAATGTGGATTGTAATGTCTTTATGGATTTCCAATAGTCTACATTTCTATTTTAAGATTTATTCCATAAGATTATGAGGATTGAAACCACATTATTTCTTTCAAAGTAATTTCTAATATTTCATAAAACCTCTTACAATATCCTGTTATTAGAGGTTGCCAACAAAACTCAAATTCAATGCATTTTTCATATGTTTTCAAAAAAAAATAGGTCCAGCAAAATAAGAGCTTGGGAGAAAAATATGATTATTTCCGAGTACATACATCAGAAATTTCTCATAAGATGGGATTAAAGGATCTGTTTCGTTCATCACACATAACCAAAATATTGGATATGGGGCATCTTTTTAGATTAGAAATTCTATACTCTTTAAAGAAAAGTTGGTAATTGGAAAAGTTTGTGCGAGGAAGCTTGCCAGGCAGCAATTGGGTATCAACTTTATCAAAAGATGAAAAGAGATGAAGGAAATTTTTGTATCATTACATACTCTCTTTATAAACAGGGGATTTAAGCTTGTATCCCATTTTATGATCCATGGTAAGTTACTGTGTAATTTAAACTTGTAACGTTTTTAAAAATGTGTTATGTGAAAAAACATAACTGGGCTCCTTTTTAAAATGCTGAGCCTCTCCATTTATATTGATGACTGCCTCATGCAAGTATTTTACACTTTGTAAATTGCAACTTGAATTATTTCAACTTGTACCACTCCAAAGTCTTATTAAAAGTTCAACATTGCAATATCTTGAATTGGACTTTTAGGTATTTTTGAATAATCACTTTAATGTGTAAAGAATGTTTAATGAATAATCTAGATGGACAAGGGCTTAATTACTTTTCTTGAGAGTGACCAAAAAATTGTACAGCTATTTAAAGTACGTGCAGCGTTTTGGTTTATTGCAGTGTCTAATCTCTTTAATTAATATAATTCATTGCAAGTATAATTTGTTTTTACCTTAAAGAAATGGATATGTTTTGTTAGATGTATGACCGGTTGTTGGAAGAAAAAGAATGTTCTCCATATAATGAAAAACATGAAAAATGTGGCATTGGATCATTACACCAACGTGAAATTAATGGCAACGTAAACGGTTTCTTGATAACCTTCCGTAGGATGAAATTCAATAATAAAGTTGCTACAAAATTGTGGTCAAAGCAATTTTTCTGCGGATGAAAGTTGGAAGAACTGCTTAAATTTATTAATTTACCACTGAACTTGACATTTTATGTATTGAAGGCATATGTAAAACTATAATTATTACATTGCCATTTAAAGTAATAGAAATTGCTTAATATTTTACGCCTTATACATGTCTCTACAGAGGAGTGAAATTGAAACCCCAACTATTGTTTAGGTGTATTCAATGAGTCGAACTGTTCTTGGCGGCATTTTGGGAGTTCTTCGTTGTCACATCTCCCACTGAGAATTTTGTAGAGCAAAAGCTCTGTATAAGATTTGACATCTTGGACTGGTGCAAGGAGTGAACTTTCAAAGATAGGTTTCGCACGAGTAAAGAACACACGACTGAAATCGCACTATATCTCTGTTAGACGAGAGGGATTACGTATCGGTCGAATTAGTATCATATCTGAACTGTTGCTAGAGAATGTGACTATACGATACATAATAGAGAGCACTTCAAACTGCTTTAGATGGCGAAAATGTAGTTTTTTAAAAATTGTTTAACAATTGGATAGTTCAATGGCTGTCGTTAATAATTTCAGAAGTACATGGTACTTTGCATACACTTGGGACTTGTTTAATTCTAAATTTTACCTCATTGATGTGACAATCGGGTACATTATTCATGGTGTAGCACTATTGGGAATTTTAATTGCAAACCAACAGGAAACCAGATAGATATAGCTAATGATCTAACCTCAGGATTTTTGTTTAAAAGATTTTTATGAATATATTAATACCAAAAGTTTTGGAAGTAGCGCTCAGTTGTTCAGTAATTCTGACCAATATAAAAAAAAATGAGAAATTTTATTTTCGTCATTATTTGAAACCTGCAGAATTTGGGCAGATCTTCATACCTTTTTAATTACAATTGTTTACAGATTAGTGAAAAAAAAATCTCAGGGTAAGTTGGAAATAAGAAGCCAAAAATCGATCACATTTGTCAACTCAATTTGACCTAAAAAAAATGAGTGTAAGCAAATCCGTCGGCAGTTTATGACTTATAGATCTGAGCATAATGATTTTTCTCTTCCCTGCCTCTCTTCTTTTATGTGAGAATATGAGTGAAATGGCACGTGATCCATTTGAAAGGAGGGGGAAATCGACATAAGTGGGAGAGTGGAAAAAGGAGAAACGGAAATTCTGGTCAAAAGAAAACGGAATTGATCGTTACCGAACGTCGCTCCACTGACCGTGTCTCCGAAGCAAAGTGAAACGCGGAGACTTTGAAAAAGACTTTTTTTTTCCGTTTCCCTTACACAATTGATGGATAGGGGTGGAGATAAGAGCCAATTTGTAGGAGTTGCAGGGGTAAAAGTATTTGGCAGAGCGGCTTTTATTCGAGGCAAAGCCCTAAACCCAAAATGTTCCATTCGATTTGGCTTGTTAGAAATAGTCACGCGACGCTTTCGGCAAATGTCACATGCAAGAAAGAAATGTCTCCTCGAGTAGTGGATACTGGAAACGCCGTTTGGGAGGAAAGAGGAAGTTGCAGAGGCGGGACTTGTAAGGCCGAACAGCCCAGTTCAATTTATTTCCACCTGAGGTGTGGTTTAGTGTGCTGTGAACACGGTTGGGTAATTGTGTAGTCTCCAAGGGAATTGATGATTTAAAATGGTGGAAGGATTTGCCTCGTGTATACAACGTTTTGTTGTTCCTTTTATCAGATTAACCGTATGTAAATGTTGCATGTTGTTTATTGTAGGGGCAACGTTTTCTTGCTGTTCGTTTGGATTATTCAATTACAAAATGGTGGGTTACATTTTCAGGCCACTGGTTATTAATAACCTTTACAGCTTTTGAAATTTGAGTGAGTGATAAAGGTGATTGCGCTCAGTTGACCAATAAAAAATGTCATAACTACTAAAGGTTAGTCGAATTTGTAAAGTTTTATGGTAGGTTCATATTTGTGGCATGCCATGTGGGACAGCAGTAAGTTCAGAATAGTCCTTCAGGCCATTTGAAGCTTCTTATTACTAGCCAATCCACGGCTATCAGGCCTTTGATATTGCGGCGAATGGCGTGATGTTGCAAGTAAAATATGGAAGGCTAACACTTGCTACTGCAATGAATTTTCCTGTAGTATATTGAAACAGTAAATTACGTTTGTACAAGTTGACTGTTAATATTGTTGTTTATGTAAACTTATATTTCAGTCTGCAGTCAACAAAACTCTCGCTTCTCTTGCAAGTATACAGTAAAATTGTCCTAAAATGTAGCATGTCTATCGATTAAAGGCTAGCATATAGATAATATTTACATAAAAGGTCCGTTGAAAGGGCTTTTTATCCAACGCCTATAATTTAATTACTTTTGGAACATAAAATTTTCAAGCCTCTCTTCTATGTGCTTTTAGGGCTAAACTTCTCACGCCCCTCATAAAAATAGGACCACAGCATCCAGCTAACATATTGAAATTTTTTCCTTTTATGTTTTGGTTATGTGGCTGAGAATATTTGCTTTCGGGGGACTGTGGGCCAAGAATAACACACTTGACTGCGTGGAACAAAGGCAAGGTTGAAAATGTGAGCCTATACTCCAGAGATCCTGTGATTGTTGGTTACAGCCCATATCTGCAAAAGTAGCTTCACCATCAACACCACGCACCATCTTCATGCATTTCTCGTGCCATTGATAAAATAATCACTCAGGCAGGTCGATTTTTCATGCACGACACTAACACACTGTGCACACAACTTGCCTTTGACGATATCCTAGTCAACAACATATGGGCACCAGGCACAGGATGTTGAACCTTGTTTCAATTTATTAACATCAATAACTTCAAATCTCATTTTCCAAAAAAAAAGTATGATGCGTGAATGTTATTTTTATTTACTTATGGCTGTACCTTTAAGTGAGTTTGAAGATTCGTTGAGTAATGTAAATGCACTTTGATGTATCGATTTACTGATCAAGTTAGGAAAGACATCTTGAAGAAACTCCACTGGGTAAAGTTTGTTGAATGTTTTGTCTTTGTGCATATTTCTTTTCTTTTAAAGAATTTTTAAACGACACGGCGAATTTTTAATTTAACTATTTATTTAGTATGCGAAAGTATGCAAATGAATGAGTCAGGTGGTTGTTTGTGTCGTTGTTGATTTTAAATGGCACCATTTTCTAAGTGAATGGACAGCCATTTTGGAAAATGAGACTTTCAACCAAATGATGAAGAAATGTTAATTTTCCGAATTCAATCATTTGCGTCGCTTCTCTTAACTCAATCAATAAATGTAATTGCTATACTATGCAATCTTTGGAGGAAAATTCTTATAAGAGTTCTTAAAAGCAGTAATTACGGAAATTGCAACTTCATGGAGCTTTAAATATTCTTGAGTTGTTCATTTCTTGTTATTGAATGACTTTATTTGAAGTTGGCATTCTTCTCAATTTTATTTAAATAGATTGAATTTAAAAGACAAAGACACATTTCATAACAGACATTGAAAAATAATTTTTGTCTTGAAACTTTAAGTTACAAGCTCCTATTGATAGCTGCATCCACAGTAAACTAATCATTATTATTGAATGTATTTCATGTTTTAACTCCGCCCAAACATTGGATGTTTTAAGCCATTGGTAGAAAAATTGCCAACCGTTACATGAAGATCATACGTTATAATGTATGTGTGCAGGCCAACATTTCACATTAGAGAGTTAGCACAAACCTCTATTTATGGATATAAGAGGAGGTCTATCCGACCTGGGATTTACCTCGTCTTTATACAATGGCGCGGGAGTCTATGGTAAATAAGCCGACTCAACACGTCAGTCTGCTCTGACTCTTTAATTAATTTTAAAGTTGTATTTAGGAACTTGCCTTATTGTAAATAATCACATAGCATAATGAATATATTAAGATCTCAGAATACTGATCTTATTAGATATTTTGTGCAGACCGACTTTAAAAGATCACCGGAAGCTTTTATTCCTTCTAGGTTTTTAGAGCAGATTATGGATAAGCACAGAAGTTGCAAAGACGAAGCTTGTAGTTTTAAGCAGTGATTTGCACAAATTCCTTATTATGCAGAATCTACTTTGTAGCGTCTGTGCTCTCGACAAATTTAATCTGTCTACTTAAACGCTTCTGATTTTTTTATTAGCATTATAATACAAGTGATATTGGTTATCGTTGCTGTTACAAAGGTTGACTGTTACTTCCAAAACAGATACTACGTTGTACAAAATGTAGATAATGTTTAAATTAACTGTTTTCTAAATTGGCAAAATGGGGAAAATACTTAACAATATATAGTAACGCGTCACTTACAGTTGCTCTGGTTATAATAATTAAGACATTACACTACATTTGTATCTAAACCTTAACGCATCAAGACAAATACTTCCAAAAAAGGCGTTGAGATGTTAAGAGCCTTCTGAATTCGGTGACAATTCAACAGGGAAAATTTATCATTTATAGTGCGTCGCTATTTTCAACTTTGACGACCTCAGTTGGCCATTTTCTTATGTAAAATTCTCAAAGTTTTGCATCATTTGTATCGATCCATATTGGTTTTTTTATTCTTTTCTTCACATTTTCTTCATGAAACTCTTTAAAAAGAATTGAAAGAAAAAAGAAAGGAGAGGTAAATTTCCTTTAGCCCTTACACACACTAACTCTTTTCAGCACTGAAAACCTCTTTTAACCTCACCAAATAATTTCACAAAAGTGTGGGCCTTTCTCTTGCGCTTCACTTAACACTGTACCTTGAAGCAAAGTGAGTCCAATTGACTTGATCGGTAAATACAAAGTTTAAAGTTTATGGTTTCGATTAACCTAGTTTCAACCATCACAAATTTAATGTGGTGAGTTAAAAATTCTGTGGGTTTTTATTATCTTAAGGCATATTCAGTAATTTTGCCATCTGTTTGTGACTCTTATAAAAACATTTTTATTGTTTAATATAAAAGTGTGCCCGGATCAATAGCAGTGTAGAGAAAAGGAGCCGGAAGGTTATTTTGGGGGTGTGTTTGGAGGATGAAAATTCGCTTGATGGATTTGTCAATTTAGCGCAGAGTCGAGTGACCACCCGATTTTTTTATTTTTTGGTTCAATAATTTTTTTTTCTTTCTCGATTCAAAGCTTTAGTTATTAAATTCAAGCAGCCTAAATCAAGTTTTAAAAAAGTAACCGGAGTTTAAATTGTTTTTATACATTTGCATGCATTTAATAATTTTGAAATGAACTCTCGACGTTCATTACCCTGCGAATTGCATGTTTAACATCTTTTAATGCGATTCAAATCAACTTATTTTTTTTAGGCAATTTATTTAGATCTTTTCCCCCATTAACTTCGAATATCAATCTCAGTCATATCAAACGTTTTGAAGCTGCGGGTGAGGTGAGAAGTTTCAAAATTATAAAATGAATTTTTTAAATGAATGGAAATTAAAAAAAAAAAAAAAAACTTTCCAACAGTAATACTCGTGAAACTAGTTAATTTTTGATTTTCGTTTAAAAATTTTAAATATAAACACTCTAGGATAAACCCTCAGTTCGTTTTAATATACAACCCATGAATATTGCTGAAAATTTTATTCATATAAAAAAGTCGGTGAGAGAGTAGTGGGATCACAAACATCGCTTGTGTGCACACCAACCAAATGGAGTTGACTCGGTACAAAGGCGCCCAACGTGCACGTTAGAAAATGTCATCGACCACCAGAGTGTGCCATGTGGGCAGTTTAGTGGTCACCGACTGGGAACGGCCAAGCTAGAAACGGCCAAAACCAAGTTGATAAGATAGAAAAGGAAAATTCTGTGCAAGGTGGAAAGTACTATGTCTCAATGGAACCTAAGGCAAGCTGTTACAAGATTAAACAAAAAAAAAACAATAGTCAACATACTTTTTGGCACGAGTTGATCTGCCATCTACCTTAAGTAAACAAAGTATAAAAGTTATTAGGATTGGGGATATACAGCATTAGAAAATCATCTCTTGAAACTACCTTTTCTAACTCTTTATAAATTAAACCGCTAGTTCTCAATTATTTATCAAGGAACACATCTTAAATGTCACTGGGGAGTCATTTAAGAAAATTTCACTTTGAGTCAGATCATGTGCATGTTTTATGAATCGCACAACATTGAACCGGCGGAATGTGACCAAACTTTCCCTCTCTTTCTCCGACTTGCGCAAAGAAAACCTTCAGCGTCTACAAGAACGGATGATGTAATTGGTGGAGAGAATCTTATTGTGCGTGTAATCGAATACAGTATTAAAGAAGAGCTTTTTCAGAAAAATTTAAATCTACATCCGGTTTATTATTCCCTTTCCCTTTTTTTTTTCCTTGATAAAGCAAATATAAATCATTGATGTACAATGGCATGTCTGGATATAGCTCCCTCTTCTGATAAAAGGAGTTTCTGATTTTTTTTTTTCACTACTCGAGAAAATGGAGCTGAGATAGGAAGTGAGTTTATGTTTCTTAACGATGTCGTAAAGTAGAAACGGCCATTTTTGTGTTGCATCTTTACGAGAAGTTAACCTTATTTTGAGAAAATGTTACGTCATGCATCATATCGCTCGTATTTTTATGGTGATGAGCCCTCGATTTGGTTTTTAAATTTTAAGAGTTTTTTGGACTTAATACAAAAGAAAAAAAAATAGCGTCGGGTATGTTCATAGACGCCATCTTGAAATATTCTTTAAGCATAAAGCGAGGAATAAATTGAATTACGAGTTGGGAATTTAAATTATTGATAAAATTTACCTAAGAAAGTTGTGAAAAAAAATTGGACCTGGTAAAACTTGGTAAGAAGATGAAAAAAAGTAGGAAGGAAAGAATCTGATATCTAAGATGGGAGATCAAAACCTATGGGGAGGAAGAAAATTTCATCAGTTGGGAGCATCAACTATTCAAACAGGGCTCAACAAAAGGAATTTAAATTTAGTCAGGGTTGAAGGTTACATCTAATCAAGTTGAACTATCATGTAATGGAGTGCATCCATCTTGGAACCTGTCTTATTAGGCGGAGATAAATTACGCATTAATTAGATTGAAAATTAGTAATGAGGTGACCACTTTGTTTATAAAGCAGATAAGCATGAATTAGAATATAGAAATAAACCCTACGCAAACTTGGTAAAAAAAATAATAGTTAAAACTGATTGATAATAACAGTCAAATTGATTTAATAATCATCTATGAGTGGTTTGAAGTACTTTTTTGAGAGGTAATAAGAAGTAATATAATGGCCACTCGGGTTGATATGTTTTCAGTCTCTCAGCATGTGGGAGGAAATTTTGAAGAAAAAAGTAAAGAGAAAAAAATTGCTGTCACCACCGGTGATTTTCAACCTTGGACGATCGATCAGTTAGTGGCACGGGTCTACTCGAAATTGAAACCTTCCAATTTCAAGGTGGCTGAACATCGCTTATGCGTTATAGGAGTATAAATATCAGTTTTCCATTGATGTAATTGTAAATATTGTTCAACTAATACTTGTTTATATCAAGCGTAAAGACTGTATTGGAAGTTTTCAATAGTTATGTGGACCTGTTTTAATAACCCATTTTGCCTTGAGGAGAAGGAAATTAGAAATTTTAATGCGATTAATTCAATTAAATATTTTGAGGATTGAAGCAATTGTTAATGAATAACAGCGTGCGTTTTGATGTCAATTCAACCAGAAAATAGCAAGTCATGCACAGCCAATTTGGGGTTGTTGCTACCCAGAAAGTCAATCTGGGGAGAAAAAAAATTATAATACTCCAGAAACCTTGGCCTGGTAATACATGGTAAACAAATTAAAGAAAACTCAATTTCACTGTGGGGGTTATTTTTTACATTTTATGTTTGATTTTTAAACCGTGTTTACAGGTCTTCCATTTAATTTGCAATGCCATGTAATTTTTTTTTTCATGTTTATTCCACAAAATTTTCAAATCATTATTTTGGTTTGATGATAACCCGACAGGACTTATTAAATTTGTCACTAGGTGGATCAGTAATGGGACCCCCGTTGGGATCTGTATGCTAGGAAGCGCTAACAAAGAAGTTTAATGCTGGCAGTGGCCTGATACTAGGGGCATGTGACAATCAGGTTTCACGGGTTATAATGCCTTGCTACAAGCTGCAATCATTGTGGGCTTCCATGCTTCAAGGGGCAGACAGTATAATAAAAGACTAGGATTTTGCAATAGTGGGTAAAATCGAAGTGTTAAGAGAATTTTTATTGACCTGAAGTAGGTGACAGAAATATTTGCATTTTAACATTAAATATTTTATAATTTCAAATATCAGCTTTGGCAAAAATTAAATTTTAACTTTGCGCTCACCATCGATTACACATTTGCAAATATCTTGTACTTAACTTCAATTGAAAAGCAGACATAAAATTTTTGTTTACATTTAATGTGTCTAAAAGAAGAAAATTTCATTGAGAAGGTCGTGGAAAAAAGTTCTACATTTTCAGAATACTATCAGGTGATCTCAAAAAGCGCGAAGTTACATTTAAAAAATTGAATTGAAAGAATATTTTTTTTTGCTTTTAAGTTTTTTTTACAGACAGAATTTTGTTTTCGATTTTGATGAAAAGTTTAAGCAAACAGTGTTATCAGTAGATAACAAATATTTTGAAAACTTGGTTTAGTACTTGGGGAGATATATAGACTGCATTAATAATATTACAAAGTTTCTTTTTGTTATCGTATAACTTTTCTTCGCTTATTTATTAATAGTATCCAACAAAAATATATGCTTAATTATTAAGGATTAAGCGCATAGAACTAAGAGAAAGGCACCAATTTAATTTAAATTTTTGTTTACCTGAAGATACATTATTCTGGAACATTTATTTCAATTTCAATAAATACACTACATCAAATATTGACAATCTGAAGCGTGCATATCGAATAAGTAAGAGTGTTTGCATAGCAAATTATTTGCCGGAAAAAAAAAATAAATTGTAAATGTTTTAACCCACCTGAGGTAATTAATATTCCAGTCTTTTAATACGTAATTTATAAACTTAAATGAAATAGAAAAAGGGTTTTTGTGATTGCTATATGCGGCACGTGGCAGGTATTCATCAATACCAATGTATCTCTTCTTAAGCTTCACTGACTTGTACCTTTCACTAGGATCAAAAATTCATATTCAATGTATATAGTATTTTCAGCCATGAAAGAGGCCCTAATATTTTTTTCTCCACAAATTACCTATAATCTCAAGTATAGCATGCAATCTTGTGAGTGCAGAATATTTGAATGGTCCAACTTAAGCTGCTGTGAAAGATTGAAAAATGCTTTGAAGCATAAAGAGGTTTCTCCCCAACTCACTTCTGATTTGCCACCAACCAAAGATTGCATCCTACCGATAAATAGACAGACGCTGGAACGCTTTTAAAAGGACCCTTGAGGCATTGATGGTGTTGTGTAATTCAGTAGTTTAAAACCAGCTAGGTCACTAAAGGGTTCAGTGGGTGTTTGGGGGCGAATTTCTTCACTTTTACTTTTTTGCTTGTTTGTTAATCAACTTTGTCTAATGAATGTGACTTGGGAGACTCGAAATTTTCATGATTAGGTTAAAAGGAGAGATTTGACTGTTTTTTTTGTTTGAGTTGAAAGGATTGAAGTTAAAAAATCTTTTTTATTTTGAGATTTTAAACGTTAGTTTATTTTATAACTTTTTATTGTTTTTTCAAATTTTTTTATTGTTCTGTTTATTATATTTTTTATTTGTTTTGCCTTTTCTAGTTTCTGTGCTTTGTTTTTATTTCTTTTTGTTTTGACTCTTTTTTGTTTGTTTTCAAAATCTCTACCTTCCTCTTTAAATATTTTACACTAACTGAAGCAAAACAAAGGAAACTATAAAAAGAAATACCAGAAGTTTGATTCAAGTTAAAGTGTGTAAGAAATAGAATCAAATAGATACGAAACGTCTACTTTTACGACCTCCCTCCGTTTGATGATGCAATTTTTATCAGATTAAAAGTTAACTAGACCTTAATTGGGTTATTTGACACTATCTCCACTTTATCTCGTACTCGTAAATGCAGGTTATTGGAAAAGCAACCAAAATGTGTAAACATCAATCAGTGATTTACACATATTGATTTAATCTAACAAACTCTTCATTATATCTATTGATTACTCTTCTTTCAACTGTAACTGATTGTAGTGATCATCACATGAAACCATGGTTTCCCTACCAATGAATCTTCACAGTTTAATCGCCTGTTTTCCAAGCAACGTCAATTCTTAGCTAGAGAGCTGATTAAGTTAATTAACAAACACTATCAATTCCTGATCTAAAAAAGTTTGAGAATTTTTATTTTAAGTAAACATTTGGTTAAGTTCGATTTTCTGATTCACTACAGTCAGCGTCTTTTCCTCTTCCCTCAAAGAAGAATTCCTAGGGATTTGATAAGGCAAAAAAAATTTCCAAAGTTTGATTCTCTGTCCAGAAGATCCTACAGATTTTTTCCAAGTTGAAGTGCAAGGCCTCTGGGTAAAATGGTGATGTGGAGATGTTTTCAAGATCCATCCAAGTAGCCAAGTCAATTCGGATATTTGTAAATGGCTGTTTGACTTCTACCTAAAAAACCATCTCCAAACATGAAAATGACAATCAGATTGCTTTTTCTTTGAAAGCAGCTGCTCTAAAATGAATAATTTAAATGTAATCGATTGCAGAAAATGTTAAGTTGACTTGTTACTGAGTGCATTCGCCGGTTTCTGATTGCAAGTACTGTAAACTTATGTACCTTGAAATATGTTTATTTTATGCGTTTAAAGTTACAGTTCTGCTCTCGTGTATAAAATTGATCTTGGTAGGAGGGCATGAAAGCTATAAAGAATTATTAATAAATGCTCCAATTTGATAAGAACAGCAAAACAAAGATAACTGTTTGCAGAAACTAATTAGCAAGCCTAAAGAGGATTATATTTGTGTAGGAAGTTGGTGGCTTAGTCACATACGTGTAGATGTAAAAAAAAAAAAAACACGAATAACACGAATCAAATCTGGCAAATAAAGTATTAACTAGAGCCCAACCAACTATAACTTGGGATTAAATTGTCTGTTTACTGCGTGCAGTCACAGAGAATAAATAAAAAAAAACCATAAAAATTGTTAGAGTAAGCGCCGTTGTTATTTATCTTTAAAGATAAGAGAGGAACATTACAGACTACTGAAAATATTTTTATGGATGTCAGTTTTTCGTTTATAAATGGTGTTGGATATTATTCATTGTAGTGGAAAAATGTTTTGAAGTTGTCTTTAATGAGGAATTATTAGGTTAAATCTTCACTAAGATTGGAAAATCGTTAGAGTATGGATTTTCCATTGTATGTTTTCTAGTTCCAAACCACGCACAATGAGTTTGGGACTGAGAAAAGGGGAGGAATAATGTTATAAATTGGTCAAGTCTGTGCGTTTGTTGTAGCTGGAATTGAAATCTTTTTGAATGTGAATTTTACTGAGACGAATTGGATGTAAGGACGTTTAACTAAGACAAGTTAAATGGTATAAATTTCCCATTCAGCAAGATATTGATGTAGGAACTGTAGATTTGAATGAAGTAATGTTTTAAGCATCTTTATTAAAAAATTAACGTAGTAAGTATGGGGATGTTCTTGGTAAACTAAAAGGTCAAACATCTTCTGACTAATTATAAGCACCATCTTAGAAATTTTGTAATTGAACTGCAAGTTTACTGATTACTCAAGCCTATGACTTATTTGGAGAGGAGAATAGAAAGTTAAAAGATTCTTGGGAGTTTTTTCAACCATGAAATATCTATCTCGAAAGACGCTATACGCCTTTAATATTTTAATAGCAGAAAAAACTATTCAATTGATTGCAAAAAGAATGTCTTTAGAAGTTTGTTCATTAGAAATGTGCGTTTCTACAAAGAGAAAATTGGGCCATTCCATTACGCAAAATTTTGCCTTTCTTCCACCTCCCATTGCAATAATTTTAAGATTTAAAGTAATGCCAACTTTACGTTTTGATAGTATTTAATAATGTATAAACGTTTGAGTTTGATATACAGAAGACCGTTGCACATGGCTGTTCAATTTTGAAAGGAATGTGTGTGTGTGGTGTACTGCATTACAAATGTCTAGTCTGACATGCCAAATTTCTGCCAACCATAGCTTTTATACAATAAGACTGTAAAACTTTATGGTATATATTGCACTATATCCAAAGTTGGATATGTACGGCAATATAAGTATAAGCTGGGAAGGAATAGTTTTATACAGTCCATATATTTTATATTTAAGAGTGGATTATTGCAATATGTCTAAGTTTAAATCGTAATTTCGTATACATTTTCTTTACACAGTAAAAAGTTCTATCTATTAAAGAAACTAAACTTTATATGCAGTTGTTGCCTATTTTGAGTATATTCAGGAAGTCTGAAGAAAAGATTTAAGACGTCAGGCATCCTAATTGCAGAAATTGTAAGTCTATTGACATAAAATTAGCTCTCAAAGAGAAATTTGAATAGTCATCTTAAAGTCACCATCTCTTATCCTTCTTTTCGTGTGTAGCAAAGCCATAAATTGCATGTGAAAATCTGCATTTAAAGCTCTTTTGAACTTTCCATCTGGTGACTGTCTAATGCTCCTCTATTGACATCCTTTCTCATCTTTTAGTTTGAGATTGAGCGATCACGGCTCATTAGTCCAGAATTCCTCCGCGTATAAAACGGACGGTATAGATCAGAATCGTGTATGTGAGAGGAAATTTCAACGTTCTTTTATTTGACTCGGCAGGAGTGAAAAATTCAAATGAGGTCGGTGTTTAAATATCAAAGGAATATTTGTATTCCATAAATTCTTTATTCGATTGTCAAGCAGGCAATTGATGTTTCCTTATACTTGCTAGTGCTCTTTTTTCTTATTTCTCATTCTTGTACAAGCAAACGAGTTCCTGAAACCCTGCGTGACGAAGTGGGTGTTAGGGTTACATTAATATTTAACATTTTTCTAATGTGGTATTTTTTGCTGCTCTGCACTTTGCTTACTTTTCAAATTGAGTCGTGTTGCCAAGAAGGCGACAACGAATTTGTATGCAGCTCATGGTCGTCATCTTGGCTGTTGATGAAGAGAAAGAGAGTAAGGATCTCAACAACGTTCTTTCCTTTTTACTCTCACACAACCCTCATTCCTGCAAGAGTTTCAAACTGTTTTTTCTCTTTTTGCAACATCCTTTTAGAGCACAAGTCAGGTTAAAATTTAATTTAGGGTTTTATATTGTTTTTTTTTTTTTTTTTTTTTTTTTAGAATTTAATTAAGTTTGTGGAATCACTTGACACAACTTCTCTAACTTGTCCATTAATTTATTTTAAGTTTAGTTTGCAAATGGAAAATATAAAACCCAAAAATACTTTCTGGTTCTGAATGCAACCTCTTTTTTGATCTATTTAAACTCTCCTACCTTTAATTTCCATCTATTGTATCGTGCGGGCAGTTGATATGCGACCGCTGAAAGAAAATCCATGATACGTGACTCACAGGGCCATTCTCTGAATTTGAATTACTGAGGGAATATACAATCTTTCTCTATACAGTTTTTTATTGAAAATTTCAGGAAGTGTCGAGGTTGTTTGTGGATGTGATGCAAAGACTGCATCAAAAGGGAGAATGGAAACACTCGTTATTCCACATCTGGAAATCAATTTTCAACGTTGTTAGAAAGGGTCAGTCAGCATAAGAATATTTTATCTAATAGACTGAGCACGTTTAACCTATCGTTTGTTGAGGGGAAAATCCATGTCTTTGTAATTAACATCTGCTTAATGAATTTCGTATGAAATATGACCGCATGACTTAGGAATCTGCAATTAGGTTTAATTATTAAACCAAATGAAGATCAACCAAAAAGAGACAAAAAATTGGGTTGCTTGAAAATTAAAATTATTTTCACGTTTGTGTCATTCCGAACGAAGCGGAGGAAAAATACTTCCTGTTCTGAATAGAGTTTTGAAACTCCAAGGGCATCTAAAACATGTCGGGTGGTCAGTGCCCTATAAGTTTAGTGCTCTTAACTCAATTTGAAATGCTTTTTTCTGCAGTTTCAAATTACATTGCAGGGATTTTTTTCTTTTGGATGTCAAAAATACGATTGTAGAAGAACTTAATTCAATAGAATTTCAATAAGAATATAAGTCAACTGTAGTTATACAGACTAAATAAATAAAAAATCTGACTATAAAAATTCATTGACATTAAAGGATAGTTTATGTTTAGCTCTAGGTCATTGGACTATTTGCTCTAACTTGTACACCAACTCTTCACAACCTACGATTCATAAATTATTGTTGTTGGACAAGTATGGGTTATGTAATGCTCGGAAAATGGTCGGACGAATCTTTACCACAAGCAGTGGATATAATAACAAGTGTATGGATACAAGGAGCTATAAAAGACACATTTTATTAGTATTACTAGCAACACAAGAATTACAATGAGTGGAACATTGGCTGTAATTTTCACACTCAATGCAGTGGAAAAAGTTATAGCTACCTACGGTTTATGTCTGTAGTAAGCTGCAACAGCTGAGTAAAATTTTAATGCAAGGTCTGCAATTAAGTTACGGATGTTCACTGAAAAATCCATTGCTTAGTTAATTGGATTTGTTTTAGAAAGTAAGTTTGCATCAAATAAATAAAGTTAGTTTTTATGCCCATTCTAAAAGGATTTGTATCTTTTTCAAATAATTCACTGTGAAGAATGAGACGAAAGTGGATTGTAAGGAGGGTCATTACCGAACAATTCTTCTTTGATAAAAAAACAACAAAAAAAACAGGACTAGCTTTCAATTTATGTCAACAGACACTTGGAACTGCACTGAAAATTGTCTGAATTATCTTGAAATTGCTCTTTGATGTACAAGATGACTTTCTGCAATAAAAAGAATACAAACTTGTCAATAGCAATGGTTGAAATAGCACTATTGATTTCATTTCCATTTTACAGGTTGTACAATAATCATTACATGTTTTTTTTGTTCTCTCTTTGTGCAAACTTTTTCCACTGGTTTATGCGACAAGAGAAAGACAGCACGAAAAAAAGAAAGAGAAAAGAATAATGGTGAAAGAGAGGAAGTTGAAAGACATATTGACATCTTGTCACACTGAGAATCTTGGGTTGCAGTTGAAAAATACACTTCGCATGTTTATTGATTTTTTTTATATATAAAACTGCGACCATATACGCACGTAAACAAAAAGTTGTGAACCTATTCAGTTTTTCTGTAGTGAGTTGTTGAATTCTGGAATTTTTTTTAGAATTAATTTAATTTCCTACTTTATTTAGTTACACACCGACACCGTGGATTCGCGAATTAATAAAAGGTGAAGTTAAGTGTTGAGATGTAACAGACGGTGGGTTTGATAAACTTAGTTAATATAAAAAAATGGTTTGCTTTTGTTGTTACACACTTTTGCAAAGGAGGGCAATGGTAAATGCAATTCGAGGGTCTCTATGGGTGTTGACTTTTTTATTGCTTCATCCAGACTGAAAAGGTCTTATTTATCCACGTTGTGCAAACATACGATCTAATAATTATATTTTAGAAATATTTTCATATGTGGTAAATTTAAAGTTGCACTTTTAAATTTAAAGTTTATGACTACTCTTTGAATTTTTAATTACATATGTTTAAAAAGTTGGTCAAATTAAGAGCAGCTGCCATTACAGAAGTGATGGATGAGTGTTTGTTTGGTATAGCATGTCAAGTCAGAAGAGTGTTCAGCAAATTTGTGGATAAACTCGCCCTCTTAAACTTTTAAGAATTCCCCCAAAAAGTACATATAAACACAAAGCCTGCTTCGATGTCATTATCATCATTACTGTTCATTTATAGTAGGTTAAGTAGATAGCAATTATATGAAATGATTTATGGGATGACATTAAACAGGGTAGTTGACTCTTGGTTTATGCAACCAAAAAGTAGATAGTTTTTGTTGCTTTTACGCAATAAAAGTGTGTGCAATGGTTTTTTTACTTGATGTTTAGCTATAAATACAATTTTTCCATCCATCATAGATTTTTGACATTTGTAGTGGAGCTAGGTATTTCTCTATCTATTGCAGTTGACAATGTAGTATATGACATTTGTGCAATGATCTGGATTACTGTGAGAAGTGACAGTTGATGATGAAGTTTATCGTCCACTGTCCTTTGTGTTGCTTCTATAAAAGCTGTGGTGTTTGTGGTAATGCAACTTGTTTCCTATAACTATTTTTTACTGCCATCGCTTTGTATTGAATGCAGGGGTGACCATATATTTTTCTTAGCAATTAATATGAAATGATTTCCAACTTTATCAAAGTAAAACTCACAAAGTAATTTTTATTTAAAGAGATCCTTTTGTGGTATGATGGTGTTACATTAAAATTACCATTTTAAAGAGTGCTGTCAAAAATAAGAGTTTTTAAAAATTATCTAGCTTTAGAATTATAATGATGTAATAATGTAACAGCTTGTGCATATCATGCGAAGTCGTTACTGTAAATCTTTTGCGGAATATAACTACGTTCCATCTCAACCACGAGTTGGTTCATGTAAATCTATCTTATTTTGCTTTCTATAGACTCTCTCTTTACATTATTATTTCTAACACACCTCGAATGAAGTTTCTCTTTGTCAAGATTGACTGAAATAGTGTTTTCAATGTGTGTCCGCATGGCAAACAAGTATATAGCCAATACTCTATAAACATTTAAAGTTCCAGTGAAGGCCATTACTTAGGATTTAAACCGAGAAACCAACCAGAAACTCTGAGAACAGCAAATTAAAGAGATAAGCAACCCACTTCAATGCCCTTCAGTAATATTATGGGGCCTAGTAAATATTAATCACATAAGTATGTGGCAGACTAATTAGAAAAACTTTCGAGAAGCAGCTTATAGCTCAAGGAGGTTTTAAGATTTAAAAATCTTGCTTTAAAAATTTTAAAACTTACGCTATACTTTTAATGCATTCAACGAGTTGTACTGTTTATTACAATATTCAAGCCAAGGTTTGACTTACAGTTAGTAAAAAGGATGTTACTTAAGTCCAAAATAACATTGATCTGTGGCATGATGATTAGGAGTTGCGACTTGATAAACTTTTAAAACAATGTTGTAAACATTATTTTTATACACTATATTGTTTCTTGACATTTCATTTCCGTTTACGAGTTCTAATCTTAGACTCGAGGTTAGAATCTAAGGCTTCAACGCCCTCTATTGACATGTTTTTCAATATCTTCCGTGTCAGAAAAAAAAAAAGAAAAAGTTTTCTCCACTAACAGTTGAGAAATCTTTGTCAACAGGATAATAACTAACAATTTAACACGAATTAAAAATGTTAATTATGTGAAAACCAATATTAAAAAAAATAACCTATTAAATTTCCTCATGTCATTTTCTTCTGAACTTCAATTCACAAAAAAGTCATCCCTTCATTTCCCTTTCTGAGTTACACACCCTTCATTTTCAAAACCAGCAATTTTTGAGTCAATTTTCTATTTTTTGCCGTCATCAGCATATAAGGGCAACTCAATTAAGGGTTAAGCTCAAAGCCTTGACAAAATGTCTGCCCCCACAGAAACCCTTCTCTAACACTTTTTACTTCTTTTCTTGGAGGGCACTCGAATCAATAGATTTCTTATCACCTCACAAAGAAGAGAAAAAAAGAGCATGGCTGGTCTTGTGACCTGGCATCAGGTCTTAGCGAGCAAGAGTCATGAGGAATGTATGGAATGTTCTTGCAAAGAGCAATTGAAGACAGGCAAGATGGGGTTAAGTGGTATTCACAAGATATGCTTATCATTTTTCATTTTCTATGTCATTTTGGAAGTACTTCCTTGCCCGAATAGTAATAGGTGGTAGTAGGATCTGATGATAGAGAAGTAAATTGAAAAAAATATGGTTCTGGCAGTTGGATGATGAATACCGTGGAGGGATGTTGGGATATGATGGACTTGGTTGTTTACACCAAAATTGAAACGCATTAAAGCTTGTCACTTGATGTATTGGGGTTTGCAGTTCAGTGAGCGAGAAATGAAATTTACTGGAAATTTCTAATTTTGAAAATTGTAAAGCTAACCAATTGATATAAGTTCGATTGGCACCTGTCAGATTAGGAGTAATATTCATTCTATGTTAGTTTGACACGTAAACTGGAGGAAAGAATTTATTACTTACTAATAAATTATTTTTGATTTAAGACATTATCATTCACTACCGTATTTTAACTGTAAATTTTCTGGGACACTACGGTATTAAAAAAATTTCCTGCAGTTGAAAAAAAATCACTTGCTGTCACAAAGATAATTTAATTCCCTTTATAGTAGGTTGATAATATAAAATTTTATTTTACCCTCGGGGCAGTTTTACAAACGTGAATTGAATAGTTTGATTTATTCTATCTTTTCGTTATTTTGTCGGTCGGCCTGCAGGACAATCATTGCTGAGTTTCATTTTTCTTTTGGCCGTTTTACAATAGTATCACAAATAGTCACGCATGATGTATGCTGCAAAGACCCCCACGGGTAGTGAAGGAGACCATAAGCTTTTAGATGGTGCAAGAAATCCAACTGCAATGCCAAAATGGTTTTATTCTAGAAAAACATACATAAAACCATTGCAAAGCAAGTGGCGATGCAATAGAAATGCGCTGCTAAAAATCCATTGAGAACAGATAGTGGAGTTTTATCCTTAAAAGACATGTGAAAGTTGATACCATCAGGGTGTAATGTATACGCGAGAGTTCATGGAAGAAAAATATGACAGATACCCTTTCATAAATCAAATTGGATGCAATTTATGTAACGATAATTTCGAACTTTAAATTCATTTTTTTTTTCAATATTAATACAGTATCAGTCCGTAAGAAATATGTAACATATGGCAGGTTAAAAACTTAAAATTTTGAATTGCTATTTTTTAAAGGTCAGTATTAAATGTTGACCTTGTTATTTAATGGTGCAGGAAGCAGGTGGTTTCTGCAATGATAAATTGCAAATGTCAAGTTAGCCTCTTTGCTGAATCGCAACCTCCAAGCAGAGACGTCTTTCGACTTGTTTTTAAAACAATTTCGTCGCACATTAATATAAAATTATCAGTAAAAATTACGGCCACTCTTACGTTTGTTTTTGGGTATTACCAAAGTTTAAAACCAAATCAGACTTGAAATATGTTTTAATTTTTACTCTTTCGCCTGCAAGATGGCAGAGGAATTGCCAACTTCCGATTAAAATAAGTTGTGATGTATATTTATATAACAGATAAATACTGTATTTACTGGCTTTAAATGATGTGGACCTATTAAATCATTTTCTGGGTGCTTTTAATTTGTTTCGCAACATTTGCCAAAATGGTTTTATTCATTTTCAAAAAAAAGTTTCTGGCGCAACTTAAGGACTTAAGGTAATAAAATGAACACATTGAATAGTTCAAACGACCATGGATACATTACGTTTTAATTACAATTACACGATAGATTTGGCTTCTGTATAGATGGATGCACAATAGCAAATGTGTTCCATAGAGAATTCGCACTATGATTTTATTTTAATTAAAAGCGAGACACTAAATTCAAACTACAAGTGCTTAGTTTAATTGCTTATTGCAAGAATGTGCTTGTTTGTTAATTATTGCCTAAGTTTTAAACACCAAAAATTTATATTAAAAGTCAATAGTTACAACTTTAAAATGTATGATGTTGTTGCTAGATAAGAGTACTATTTAATAACAGCCAATAATTGATTCCATCAACTTTGATCCAATTTCTGAAAATTTAATATCTCAGATGGGAAGTTTGACATGTCAAGATTTGAAGACTTGAAGTTTATATGACATGCCTGGAATATTCTTAAAAGATTTAAAATTAACGATAATATTTTCATCAAAGAGTCGTCTGCTCATGCCTACATCTTTACATCTTAATATAGCTAAAGAACTCCAAAAGTGAAACATTTAATGGTGATTTCATTGTGAGTCTAAATATCAAACACGCATTTGATTTCTTGTTTTACTTTCTTCTCCAGTTTTACAACCCCAACTCCAACTTTTTTTGAGCCATTTACTTTTTTTTATGGGATACTTAAAATACTTTGAAATTCTCCAGTTTAATGGT